>JARHVA010008626.1:0-247500 GCA_037957365.1 Torreya grandis
TGGTTGTGTGTGTGTGTGTGTGTGTGTGTGTGTGTTATTACTAATTTTGTAATAAATTTAATAGATATTTGATTATTTGATTTTTCAAAGTAGTAATTAATTTAATCAAAAGAAAAATAAAAATATTGATAAATTAATAAATTAATTAAAATATAAGAGTGAGAGACTTGTGTTTCTTAAAAAACATACATATTAAAATAATAAATAAACATGCATTGTACAATTTATTTTTCCATTAAATAGTTAACATGGTGGAGAGATGAGCCATTTTAGAAAATCTGTCAAGGGAAAAATGGATGTGGAAGGAAAGTGAAGGAAGAAAGATGGAGGAGAATGGACTGACCAAGAGAAGGAAAGGTGCAGGATGCATGGAGAGGAATGAAGCAACCATAGGAAGCAAGGAGCTTCCATGGATTAGGCATGGCTTTTCTCTTTTCTAAATTCATTCTTTTTTCTAAACTAAAGGACATATTAAACATTGAATGAAATTAAGGAGTAAGTGGTTTTGCTTTAGCAATCTGGTTGCTTACTTCTGAGATCTTGATTCATATTTTGAGATTTAATCTAGGATGGGAATTATATTTATTTTCTAGGTATTTTGATTTAAATCTATAAAAAAAATTTAAATAAAAACCTAGTTGCATGATTTATCTCTTAAAAATTCCCGATTCATTTCCATTTTGAAATTTTGGACAAGGCATAATAGATTTATTGTGTGTGTGTGTGTGTGTGTGTGTGTGTGTGTGTGTGTGTGTGTGTGTGTGTGTGTGTGTGTGTGTGTGTGTGTGTGTGTGTGTGTGTGTGTGTGTGTGTGTGTGTGTGTGTGTGTGTGTGTGTGTGTGTGTGCGTGTGTGTTTAGGATTATGTATTGATTTATAGATAAAGAATTATATTATATTATATTATTTATATATATATATATATATATATTAGGGTTATGTATTGATTTATATATAAAAAATTATATATGTATGTATGTATGCATTCATGCATGCATACATGTATACACACATACATACATGTAGGTATGTATATATGTATATACATGAGGGCATATTTAAATATAGGGTTAACAGGGTATCTATCCCAAAAAACATATATACCAATAGAAACCAAAAAGGTTTGTCTTAACAACATATATTTTTAAGGCATTTACCATAAAAATAACCATATTTTTAGAATTTTTAAATAACACATGTATCCAAAAATGTAGTTATACCAACAAAAAACCTAAACATGTACACAAAAAAAAGATCATGCCCTTCTACTAAAAACCAATTGATAGATATTCTAGTTATTATTTTAGAATAATCACTTCAATCACATTTCAATGTTGTCTACTATCATACCTGAGTTTGACACCTTGGATTTATTAATTGACCAAGAAATAAGCTCTTCTTGACCAATTTTTCTTGTAGCTGGACAAAAAATTCCATCTCTTTTCCTAACTTTGGACCCATAGAAACCTCTACTTGTAAGAACTTCAACCTTTTCTTATAACTCCCCTGTTCCAGCTTCTCTTTTATCTTTCCTCTCCACCAATGGATTCCTTAAACACACATCATGTCTCACCTCACATTAACCACTTAATTACTTTAAATCTCTCTATCAACTTTCATTGAGAATTCCAGGATTCCAATTGCAGAATTGGAAGTAGCAGATCCTCAATAACATGCATGGCTATACCCCTAGCACCTTAATTTTCTCACCAGATCAAAATTCTTTGACTTCTTGGGAAAAATAAAAAATAGATAAAAGCCTATCTTCCAAAATATGAAAAATATATAGTGGTATAAACCCCAAACCATCTTTAATTAATAAAGGCATTTATGGAATGGGTCTTAATGGAAGTGAATCAATTGTTGATAGAAAACCTTCCCTATGCTCTATCCAAATAAATAATTCCACCACTTCTTTGATATATTCCCTATCTGAAAGCACAAGATATAGACTACTAGCAAAAATGGCTATTAGATTTGAATTGACACTCATTCTCCTATTTTTAGCTAGAACCTCCAAACCCAACACCTCCTCCATCACCTCTAAAACTTTAACAATAGGAATCTAGAAGACATTAAAAAAATATCATCTTGGTGATGTTACCAAAAATACCCATCTCCCTTTCTTTTTCTCCATCAAAAACTAACAACCACCCAAATGATTCAATGCACTCTGGCTCTATGCTTAAAAATGCAACCCAGCCAGTTATCCAAACCCAAAAACCAATAGTGGATTCCATCATAAATAAATTCAATCCCTCTGATCATCTTACATGAAAATCCATAATGAATCCATCTATCTCACAAGCTTTCCATAAATTTAATCGTCAATGATGTTGGCGTCACCCTATGTTACATCTCAAATTCACCTTAAGTATTATAACCTTTGAATCCCTGGATTATTATGGTTATTATTTGATTATTATTTCTTTGATTTGATCTTTATGAGATATACTAGTTATGGGATAGTGATATACCGATTAGTTTACATGATGTGATATTTGTACTTTCTTATTCCATACATTGTAGATGTATATTTGTTAGTTATGCATCATTAGTTTTTGATACATATAATGACTTAGACTAACTACCTAATTTTCATAAGGTGGATGTAGGATTGATTATTCCCTCATAACATGATGGAGGGAGAGCATCATCAAAGAATATGGCCTAGATGGGATGATTGGGGGCTGATAGAGGAACTACTAGTAACCCAACACACACCAAAATAGAATAACTTGTTTAACTCTTTGTTTGATTTAGATAGTTTTTTTTTTTTTTTTTGAGTGCTAATATACTTATACTATGATCATGTTTTGGTTGGTACTTATGATTATTTGATTGTGTGAGCTCATGTATGATTGTAGTGCATAGAGTTAATCACACAATGTTATTTTGTGATCATGTTATCGATAACTTACAATAATCTAGTTGCCTAACACAATGACTAGTTTAAATGATATTAAGTAAATATGATTGGCTTGATTTGATGTCTTTATAAGAAATATTTAAGGAATTAGTATAAATCTATGACTAGATAATGACAACACTAGTATAATTATAACATCTTTGTGTGTGATGAAATATTATAATGTGCAATAGGATTCTCTTTGTGGTTATAATCTAGTTATTGATTTCACCATGGTCACATTACTATTCAAATTAAAATATAGTTAACCTTTTTGAGTTAATGCCAATATTTACATTGATATCTTAGGAAATTAACCATTAGCTAAAATATTTAAATGTAAGTGGCATTGGTCTTATGTTATAAATAGAATTATTAATTTAGTTTGATTTTTATTTTAAATATATAATTACATATTAAAATTAAATTACATAAATTTAATTATCAATGATAATGTTAACTTAAAGTGATAAGTCCTTTACATGGTATACGTTGAGTATAAAGGTTTAAAATTATGATTTTGAAATACAAGTGAACTTAAAATAGTAATTAACTTGGTATTAAAAGTTCAAAGTTAAGTTGATGATAATAAATTAAAAATAAAAGAATCTCAATATTAATTAGTATAATTGATTTTCAACTAAAGGAGAAAAATCATAGATCTATAAAAGATTATAGAAATTAAAGGGAACTCAAATTGGAGTTTATGTTATGGGAATTAATGCTAAGATATAAAATCTTTAAAATAATTATATTATCAGAAGTGAGAGGAGGAGAGATAGAAAAACATAGAGAAGGTGATAATTGAAGAATAAAGCGAAGGAGGTAGTGGGAAAATATAGACAAGGGTAGAAGAGAAGACGCCGAGAAGAAATAAAAAGAGAATATGGCATGGGGATAGAGGAGTATACATTGCAGGAAGAAGGTAAGAGTATTATGACAATACAAAAAAAGAAAAGCCATTTTTTTGGAAAGGAGGATAGTCTAAGAGGAAATTACTAGGTAGGAGGAAGTAATTTGATTTATGATTATTATATCATGGAAACATTACTGTGAATAAAATGTATATATGTTTTCTTAGATTGGAAATATAAATCTAGGTGGATAAATTTTTGAGTAAAACACTTGAAACTTTAGCTATATTTTTCCATAGATAGGCAAACCATGAACACATATTCATAAATATATATTATAGTATAATATTTAGGTGATTTGGATAGGTATAGTCTAAGTTAAAAGCAAAACATCATAAATTTTTTTGAAAAGAGGATAGGCAACTTGTTGCATAGGGTTCCCTATTAGATAGAATCCAGTCATTTTTATTAATTAAGGATATTTGATTGTCGTTAATGAGTCAATTTTATTTATTTTGGAGAGGAAGAAGATAAATCAGGATTGAAATACTATCTTATACATTTGATTTGACCAAAAAAATAGTAAATGGTAAGATGTAATGCAACTAAAATAGGATAGCAAATGAAATATAATATTGAATAAAACTTCAACTAAAATTTATAATGATTATATTACAAACCTAAAACTTAAAATCTAGAAGAGAGATATGCATAGTAGAGGGTGTAGCATCAAAGTGATAGCCAATGATTATAGAAGCATGAATAGAATCACATATCAAGAAGACATCAAAGCTTCGAAAAAATATACGCTTATTTACATATGATATCTAGTAAAACATTATCAATAGAAAATAATCCCATATTAACAAACCTAATTGAGAATTATGATTAACAATTATAGTTATGCCAGTTTGGAGGTATTGCAAGTGTTATAGTTTATAATCTTTATTTTTTCGAGGAGGAATATATGTTCTTAATGTATATGTAGTTATTAGGGCTATCCATAACAAACTGTGTGTTTTCATGAATTACTGAATCTATACATTCAACTCAAGAAGCTACTCTATATTTTACAAATAAAAATGGTAATACATGATCTCTATTTTGGATAATATTGAGGGGGGACAAACCTAAAATTATCTAAGGTTTAGTCTTGATTATGTTATAACTTACATGGTAGTATGTGGTACCCAATATCAAGAATTTATGTAGCTATTTTCTCACATATATTTGAAGTTAATAAATCAGTATAGCAAATTAATGTTTCTACATATTTTTTACATGATGGACTTCTTGATAAAGTCTCCTAGTTATAATCATAGTCAACATTCTATGGTTGGTCATCTAAATGCACCACTACTTTATATCCAAACATTTCTTTTTATACATGATTCTAGTGACATTAAAAAAAAGATTATATATAATGAATTTCGCATATTAGGTATAATTTTGTGGTTTACCGATCCCACAACAAATATCCCTATGGGAAGTTAGGCAGCCAACATTAAATACTCACTAGGGGATTTTTAATTTTATAATCTTTGACCACCTTTCCTCACATATATTTTCACTTATGGGACATAATGAAGGTGGATAGTATGAGAGATTTCCAATTAACTCATAATTTATTAAATATAATAATGTTGCAAATAAGCCACAAGATTGGGGTTATTGAAAAAATAGGGAGTCCTTGATTAATAGATATGAATGAACTTTGATATAGTATTTTCATATAATTTAAGTACTCCCATATGGTATATATATTATGATGTATATGTACTCATATATAGTAAATATACCTATACCTAGATTGACATAAAAATGAGTCATAAGGTGTTGAAGGAACCAAAACTATAGACATTTGAAGATAATTTCATAGGAATGGAATTAAGTTGTTTAAATGAAGGATTATGGTATAACCTAGTTATCTAACTCTTTGAAAATATCTTATCTAGACTGTTGAATATATTTACTTATAGTAATAAAAAGTTATGTGTAGTAAATATTGTGAATATATTTTGAGTAAGTGGTTTAGACATATATAACATATAATAGTGCATCATGATGTGCATCTATAAGTTATGTTTATTTTGAATGTTAGTATGTAGTGTAAACATAGGGCATACCAGATGGTATAACCTATACTTTCTTAATTATTATTTATAAGTGTAATATTGATTGTTTATGTTTGAGTAAGGTACTCATGCACAAAGGTAAATGATATTATGAGATGTCATAGAATAATAAACTATAAAAGTATGTTATACCTAGATGGCACATATTGTAATTGTTATGTCTTGACTCACACCTACATTTGATTGATTAAATGTATACATGTAGGTTATTACTATGACTAACATGATTTGTAATAGTTAGCAAGACTTTATGTATACATGCATATAACCTTTGATAATATAAATAATGCTAGGATAGAATAGTATGTGTTCTATGAAAAAAGTGAATTACTTTTTTATTTCTAGTTACTTAAATAAAATATTATGTTTACATGTTTATATGACTAATTGTGGAAAACTAGTAGTTATGTCTTAGAATACTAGACTATGGTAATAAGGGTTATCATGGGGTTTAGTATGTTTGAAAACTAATTGTGGTATTTGGAATCTGTAGTTAAATGTATATTTTACCCAGGTGGTATAAATTATAGTCATTATTTCTAGTATGAGAAAGATAATAATGTAAGATTCATTCATATGCTTGATGAAATAAATGTATGCTTTGATTACTCCCATGTTTATAATGTTATGTGTTATGATTGTTAGTAGGATGTAAATTGAATGAATATTGAAATTAAATTATGCTAAACAAACTCTCACTTTGTTGATATTGAGTAAAGAGTGAGATGGACTTCATTGGCTTACTAGCATTACAATGTCAGATGAAGGCAATATGTCTAAGTGGTGTGTATGAATTTGATTGATCTAGAGATTGATATTAATTATGTTTAGTGATAATTTATTATTCCATGAGTATGATTTGATTTTTGTGTGATAACTTGCAATAGAATGGGTTTTCTATGATACACTACATGTTTAGTTTTAGAAATCACATAGCACATGGGTACTTGCTTATTTCTCTAGATTTTTATGCCATCACTATCTACTAATCTATGAAGGGAGGACCATTCCCTAGTGGGATACTGTGGGGAATTATTAGTTTGTGGTTGGTGTGAAAATGTGCTCAGATGATTCTCTCCTTCCCTATAATAGTACTACTTTTGAGATGACTCTTTACATTGCCATAGATGTTGGAGAGATCAGGGAACTCATACTCTAGGGAACCTTGTATATTATTTTATACATTTTATTATATTATATTTACTATTAGAAACATTATCATGAAGAATTGAAATTACCTATTTACTATAGATTGATAACAGTGGTTATGTATTATACCAATAGTGGCTGGATATTTGTAATTACTTTATATGATTATAGTATGATGTGTTTTCATATACTGATAGTAGTCAGTGATTGTTATATGTCACATGCTTAATTAAAATTATCATTCTTAGAGTATTTTGAAAGATCATTCCTTACATTCTCTTAGTGTAATCTATTTATAGTATATGTTTTTTTTAAAAATCATGTATTTTTAGTTAGCACTGAGTGGGGTTATTACATCCTACCTCCATCTCAAGGCACTCCATAAAACCAACCACCACCACATTTATTCATATTTTCAACAAGTTTATAATTTTTCAACAAATTAAAACTAAAATTTAGAGGCCAATCTACTCAATCCCCACACGTTCACTCCATCCATCCTTGACATTATCAACCTTGAAAGATACTTGTAAATATATACATACATTGGTAGAAAATTATCAACTCACTTGATTTCCTAAAAGCAATGTAAACACTTCCACTCAACAATCTGATTTAGTTTAGGCCAGATGATCACTAGGATATTCTCTAATTTAAAAAACTTGGCCTTATAATTTTTGAAAGCTTGAAATACCACCTGAGAATCCACTTCAATTTATAGAAAGGAAAAATTGCATTCCAAAGCGAACTCAATACTTGAAACTAGTGCTTGAGATTATACTTAATTATTCATTCCATCTAGAGGATTTAAAGATGCTAGTATTATTAAGGAGCTACTACAATAATTGATTACACAACCATCCCTTGAATATCCTGGGTTTCCTCTACATGTCCTGTCAAATTTTAGCTTAAACCACCATGGTTGTGTAGGAGACCAAATTGCTTCCATTCTTTTCCTTTTATTCTTATTATCTACAATTGACACTTTAATGAGAGATCTTTTTTAAAATATTATTTATAATAAATATAAACATATAAATATGGATATGTATAAAAAATATAGTTATATAATTATTTTTAGTGAGATGGAATAGATGTGTAGTAGCCTACACATTTATAAGAATGTAAGGTTGACCTTAATATCTAATTAATAGTAAATTTCATCTCATAAAGTGATTTATGTAATAAAAATATTCTCTTTACATAATATACACTTGGTATAGTTTTCTTTTGTATTGATAAATATTTTTAGATTACTATATACATATAGGTCCATATATATTGGCAGTGATAGGTATTTGAGTGGAGACATGTTTTTATTTTCTTTTATTGATTACACCTATGGGTTCCTTCTATATGTGTCTTTACCTCTCTTTAATAAGTGTATGATGAATTAAATCCTTGACTTATACTGAGAGAAAACTAAGACTAGAATTTGATTGGAAAACCCTTATTTTACATATATCATTTATAGATGAGATATTAGAAATAAAATTTTTGTACATTTTTTTTTTTACAATGGTAGTATTTTTCGTGTTACTGTAATTCAATTGTTTAACATTTCATATTGGTATATTGTGTTATTATTGTAAAAAAATTATAATTATATAAATTGGTAGATGATGATCTTAGGTACCACTTAGTTAACTTTCATCTTGATAAGATCAACCCTTCTTGTTGTGTAATATGTAAAGTTATCATAAGTATGTTAAGTTTTGTTGCTCAAATCTTTATTTAATTTTTCTATTAATTTGTAAAAATGAAGTCTTTAGGAGAGAGGAGTCTCTTGCTCAACATAAGTGTTGTCACTTGAAATTTTACCCAATAAGGAAGTGGGAGAATCTTCTCCTCATTAAAGTGAGATAATGGAACCACCTCAAGGTTTTGGGTATCCCTAGTGAGAGGTGGATCTCTAGATTAGGGGCTAGATCCCCTTGATGCATCACTAAAGCTCATATCCTATTACTAACACTTTGGGGATGAAAAGGGATAGGGATAACATGAAAGTAAACCTAGTATATAGGAGGTGATACACTAAAATATTTTATCTAATCATACCTTTATCATGCACTTGGAACTAAGTACACATTTCACATCTACTTCATCCAAATGTCAATCTTCCTTCTCACATCAATGCTTCAACATGGGGTCTTAGGGATAGCATAGGCTAGGAAGAACTAAACAATATGAATTATAAGACACTCTATTGAGTATCCTACTCACTATACCTAAAATCCACTTTGACACTTCTTGCTAACCTGTAAGAGAGAGATCACAAACACACAAGGTACTGAGGAGAGTAACATGTGAAGGTAAATGAAACTTACACTTGCACAAGACCAACAACCATCATGTACACTTAGTGAAATATTTTAATGAGGTAAAATAATTGTCTTTATTTAATCAAGGAAATTTTTTTAGGTATTAACCATACTTAGGTAGAGAGATCCAAAATAATGGCCAAAAAGGCTCAATTTATAGAACTTGGAAGAAGAGAGAGAGAGAGAGAGAATTTGAAGAGGCACAAGGACATGTGTCACCAATTTTAAGATCAGTTAAAAATGCATGAGAGAGAGGGATATGTAAATCCATATCATGTTAGGATTTACACATTTCATTTATAATTATCCAAAACCTACAAATAATAAAGAAACCCATTTTTCATGCATAGAAAACTGCCCCTCATGATTGACCTTAAAAATCTATCCTAATTCTAAAAATAATCAATTTTGATGATTAATATGAGTTGGAGAGGTTAATAATAATACCTCACATTCATTTGGGAGGATCCTAATGCTTCCTATCATTTTGGCCATGCATGATCATACTTGGCAGTCTCAAAATAGCCCTTTTCCCTTCACCTCTCACACTTGTCATCTTCAATCTCTTCAAAAACAAAATTAGATAAATAAAATAAGAGTAATTAAATTTTCAAGGATTTTTCATACCATTAGTTACAATAAATTTTCCTTAAAAGGCTCCCAAAATGAAGATTCACCATTTTCTCCAAGTCCTCTCTAGTTGGCTCACTAGACTGGCTGAAAAGAAAGAGTTTTTAGGCACACTTATGAGATTATAAAATTTATATAATTACCATGGGGAATTATAAAAATTCCTAATATTCCATCCAAAATTGGTTTGATCTCTTGTAAGTTCACCATGTCTACATAACATAAAAAATGGTAAAAAAATGTCCTCTTTTTCTCTTCTCTGTATAGGTTTGTATAATACAATCCAATATATGTGATCTTAATGGATTTAAAAAAAACTTATATTCATAACTAATGATCAAATTCATCCATCTGGAGTCACTTCTAGCTTGATTTCCACCAATAGGTCCTAAAACAAGGTTAGAGAGGGTTTTGGAGTAACTAGCCCTCTTAACCTTTGTTCATAAAGATGGCATGTTAAAATTATTTAAAAATTACAATAATGGATCCTAAATTACCTTACCCAACTATCCTAAATTCATCTATGTCTTATTCATAAGATCATGATAGTTATGAACATTTCAACTTGACCATTCGAGCCATTTTGTGCATTTTGTGAGGGTTTGAGAGCTTGCAAGCCAAGAATTAGCTTCTTGATGATTTTTATTTAAAAAAATTGTTTAATCACCTGTATATTCACCCAAAAAATATTTTCCCATCAGTTTATTATCTCCTCAAGATCCAAAAATGAAGACTTACCCATGTTTGGCATTAGGTCTAGACCTTGCAAATAAGTCTACCTACCATTTGAGACTACACCTAAGCTTATAAATTTTACTCTTTATGGATCCAAAAGTTATTATATACCTATTAAAACATTAATAAACAAATTTTAAGTCATGTAAAATGTCAAAAAATCACATGACCCTTAATTTGGCTTTTAGGCTTAAGTATTCCCTTCACCCATGACTGTAACCATCCTTAGTTAGAGCATCATATTTGTTTCCAGACCATATATAAAGTTTGTTTTATATTTTATTATTTCCCCTATATCTTATAAAATCACCATTTTGTCATTTTTTCCTTATGGTCCCTTATCTCAACATTTTTCCCAAAATGGTCACCTTCATACATGCTAAAATAACCCCTGCTCTAAGACAAAATAGAGAGGTTTTTCCATGTTATATGATCAAATATGATTATTTAATACTTTTATAAGATTAATAAGGGTAATATTGACCAAATTTTATCTCGTTACTCTTCCAATTTACCCTCCAACTCATCAACTTCCCAAAGCAGAATTTTGAAAAGGCATAGTTTGAGGGTATGTAGGGTATAAGATGTATTTGGAGGTCTTAGGGTTTGAATTGAGATTTTTCATGAAATTTGTGGATTATTAATAACTTAAATTATGTTTTTAAAATATTTTTTACTCTAATTTCTCTTTAACCACCTACCATGCCTTTGAAACCTAGAACTAGGCCTATGACAACAAAATAAGGGTAATCCTTATTTTATGCTTGTTGTGGTTTCTCTTGATCTGGGCTTGGATTTAAATGTCACTAAAAAAACCTATTTTCACATTAAAAATCTCATATACTTCCCTCATACTTTATTTCACATTATATTCCTTCAAATCACACATCAATCATGCTTAGGTCTCTAACAAGTATACCCCTACTTGTTTGGACTGAGGCATGCATGTAGGTTATGATCTAATATTGTTTGATGTTTTAAGGACCTTATTACCATGTCCTATTTGTTCATATAATTATACCCATGCCTTGATCTTACCTATAAATCCTTCAAATTGGCATCATCCATGCTTTGGTCCTTAACTAGATACTGACTGTGGTAGTCACCATTTTGCCCCTACTCTGAGGAGTTTTGGCCATTGTAGGATTTTTTCATGATGTGTTTAAGTTAATATTAAGTGAATTTAGTTCCAAATTATTCCTTACACCTTATATTCACTTTTAAGGCTCCAAAAAAATTCCAACTTTCAAACTTTAAGCTCACTATCAACATACCTAATTTTGACTATGTTTCAATGGATTTAGGGCCTGGAGGTGCATTATTAGCAAGGGTTAGGCCTTTTTAGGTGGAAATAAACCACTTAATTTAAGTTATAGGGTCATAAAAACATTAAATTCACCATATAACTCTAGGTTAGATCATTTTATTCTAAATTGAGACAAAACTTCACTAAGGTTGTTGACTGTGTTTGTTCTTAGTCCCCTGTACAGATAGAGGGTTTGCATTAGGGGGTTCAAACATCAAATTCACCTTTACTTTTGTCATAACTAGATCAATAATGGTATTTATACCATATTTGATGGTTTTAACTTTATTTCATAGTTGAGTATCATTAAAATGGAGTGCAAAATCACTTTTCTATCTATAACCTGTAGATATCACTATTCAAATTCAATGATTTTTTGGCAACTTTTAAGCTTGTTCAAACTCCATCTCCACTCCTCCTTTAGTCTTAAAATTTTGAATGAGTGTTCTTGGTGTATATGGATACAAAAAAAAAAACAAGTGCATTTTAAACATATTTGTTAATGACATATGTTATTCTAAAGAATCCCTAGGATCTCTATTTTGGTCCTTTAGGGACTGAGAGCCCATAACAGTCAAGTCATTGATTTGAAGGAAAAAATTGCCTTGTATAACATATTAATTATTCATATAATGAAATGTAAGGACCTTGAGTATTATATAAATTTAAACATGAATTACACCATGGGTCCCACCATTTATACATCTATACAACCTCCTGAATTCAAGCATAAGTTGACTATAAGTGACAAGGTAGTGAACAAGGGAATAGGTAAGCAATTTAGATTTGAAATGGAATTGATTTGATTTATATAAAGATTATTAATTTATAAAACCATTTAAAAAATTATTTAAAGTACATTAGAACACTTCATGGAGCTTTTCCCATGTTGAGAAAACTTAGGTTCTGCACCCATGACTGCCAACTTTGAGAAAAAAGCACATTTTGGAATCCTCCTTCAAGGAAATGAAATAAAAGTGTTGGATGTTTGAAAAATCATGGATATTACCCTATTATCACCTTAAAAAACCTCATAAAAATCACATAGCTCCCTGTATTCCTAAAAACAAGAAATAGATGCAACTTACAACCCTCTTGAATGCAATTCCATAAAAATTTGCCTGAAGTGTAAATAAATGTTAATAAATGAGGAGGAACAAAATTAAAAATTATTAATATGAAATTAAATTTAAATTAGAGTACTATCAACCCCAAAATCACTCTTTCCAATTCCACCTGTAGCTTTCATAGTCAGTGCTTGAACTTGCCCTTCCTTACCTTGCTAACATAAAAAGGAGAGAAATGAGTTGTAGATCATAATTTTATGAAATATATGAAATAAAAATGTGGACATGACCTGTGGGAAGGTGAACAGTCATACCACCATGTTTTTAGCTGAAGATCAGATCATGGAGACTGTATAAGTGGCCAAAAGGGCATAAAAATAAGAGGAAACTCCCATTTTCTAACTATAACAAACCCTTGTCTACCATTTAACTACTCTATGACATGATAATAACCTATTCCACGTTAAAAATCATGTTGGTGATAAATTTTACCTCTTGGAAGTTCGTACAAGCCAATTAATAGGATAGAAAGTGGCCAAAAGACCCTTTTTTACACATGAGACATAACAAATGACCAATTAATGACTTGTAAACACATTTAAACATTATAAATACCATATTAATATAAATTGACACAAAATTATATTTTTACCAAGTTTGACCAAGGCTTGACCAAGTTTGACTTTGGTTGACTAGGCCATTTCAAAGAGGGTGAGCTTAGACAAGGACTAGGACAAGGTCAAGTAAGATAATAGACCAACATGAAACCCCATAAGACCTATAAAACCTTATTAAAAATATTAAAATGATATTTATTAGCCTCATTTTACTATAAGTCAAATTTGGTCAATAATTTGGTAACTCCTAGGGGTAACATGCTTGCTTATGTTAAGGACTAGTAGCCTTATCCTATCCATTGGGAAAGGTAGTTAGAATACACTTTGAGACATGAATAATAGACCTTGAAAATACAATCAAAATACTAATCCTACCTCAAAACACACAAAGGAAATGACAACACACAATAAGGATAAACAAACACACCACTTGTGCTTGTAGGCACTTAGGGAAAAATAAGACATAAACTGAAAGGAAACAAATATGTACATTAATATTAATCATACCTCCCTTCATAAATCAAAATAGAGTTATCCTATATATCCTTCCTCTCTATATGAGTGAGGATTCCAAGCATTCTTCTTCTTAGATGAAATGTTATATGACTCTTACTTTCTTTTTACTCTTTGATTTGACATGTCATTGAGTGGAGTCATCTAAAATAGGTTTTCAAAGTAGATTAAGTCTTATTGGACTTAAAATCATGCTTCATAATATTTTCACCTCATTTTCTCATGATATATTGACACATCCATGCATGGTATAGCTTGTTTCAAGTTTACATCTCCTTCAAGGATCTCATAATCTATTTCCATTGTCATAATCTCTTTAAAATATTCAAGGAGCATTGTATCAAGACCATTTGGAAGTGTTTCTTGTTGAAATTCTTCATGGAAGTTGGTGGAGGTATCTACATAGGTGTATGTAGAGAAAATCTCCAAGTCACTTTCAAAAGTCCTAATATCATCATATATTACTCCATTATGGTCTAGGCTCTCTTCCTGATATTTCTCTTCAACATGAATTTGGTCTCCCACATCTTGAACTTGTTTGTATAGGAGCTTAGTCTTCTCACCTTCTACATATTCTTGGAACATTTGCATGTAAATATTCCACATGTCCTCCTTTTGAGACACATCTTCTTGCTTGTCGTGGCTAGTCAACTCTAAGGGATTTGTAAGTTCTTTGAGAACTTCAACTTCATTACATATGCTCTCAAATATTTGCCATTTATCATCATCCTTTTATTGGTCTGCATCATGAAAAGGAGAGACAAAAAGGCCATTTATTATTCCTCTTTAGAGTCTAAGAGAATTTCTTTTAAGGCATCTTTTCCAACACAAGGGGAATCTTATTTCATATCCTCGCAACCTAACCTCTCCTCACCATCATTCAACCCTTCTCCATATTCAATCCAAATTGATATTTCAATATCATCCTCCCTCCTAGTGACATCAACATTAGGCACTTCAAAAATAAGAAGCTTGGACAAAGGGGATTCCCAAGTAGCAATGTAATTATCAACATTAGGAGGGAAAAATTGACTAGTTATAAGGGGTGGGAGGGAGTTTAATGGTTCCAAATTTATCTTCCTTAAAAAATTCTCCACATAAGAATTATTTGCTTCTTTATTCATGAACTTCAATCACCTCTTTCCATCTTGGGAAGGTAGGTTTAAGGATGTTTTCATGGGGTTGGGAGGATGATGAAGGGGTGAAAGATATGTTTAGGAAACTTGGAGTTTCCTTGGGATTGATACCTTGATTACAAGTTGGAGAATTAAGTTTAGATAGTTCACTTTCAGCTTCCATAATATATTTCCTCAACATCTAATTTGTTAACTCAATTTCCCTTTCAAGGTGAGCTTTAAAACTCAATCCTTTTCCTTCACAATATCCTACAAGTGTACCAACTTTCTCCACCATGCTATCCTCCTTCCCTTGGATACTATATTGAATGGGTTTCTAAGAGGAAAAGTTTTAGGGGATGGACAAAGAATTTATGAGACTTTGAGGCTTCCAAGATGGAATTTTTTCATAAGTTATCAACCTTTCTTCTAGATGGAATATTAAACCATAAATATCAATCATATCATTAGAAAGACATGGCCAAATATCTTTCTCTATAGTAATCCATTCCCTTTTGACTTTCTCCAAATCATCCCTCACATTCTTGACACAAACACTAGGGATAATTTGACCATAACCATATCTAGTGTCAAGGTCTAACATACAGTCTTGATAACCAATGAGGATCCTTTTGAAACTATCAATGGAATGGATTGGAGAAGAGATAGGTAGGATATATGGAGCACAAACTTGATAAGGCTGGTCATTGATAACATATTCTTGATGAATATCATGACAAGGTTGGCCAAGAACTTGCTCATAATTAGGAAGAAGAGGCAAATCTGGACATAACTTCTCAGCTTGTGTTAAAACAATCTCAAACTCACCATTCTCCATTAATTACTCACAAAAATATTATAAAACAAGAAAGCAAATTTCAATATATATACTTGGACTGATCAACTATTAATTGTACTTTGAGTCACCATTGGTTCTTAGTGAATTACCTCCAAAGGCTGGTATCTTGAGAAGAACACCAAAACTTCTCAAGAAATGGACATCTAGTCCCATCGGGTGTGTCAAAAACTATTGTCACTTGAACTTTCACTCAATGAGGAGATGGAAAAAGCTTCTCCTCATTCAAGTGAGACAATTGAACCACCACAGGGCTATGGGTATCCCTATTGAGAGGTGGATCTCTATATTAGGGGCTAGCTCCCCTTGATGTATCACTAAAGCTCATATCTTATTACTAACACTTTGAGGAGAAAATAGATAGGCATAACATAAAATTAAACCTAGTCTATATGATTTGATACACCAAAATATCTTATCTACTCATACCCTTATCATGCACTTAGGACTAAGGAAAATTTGCACATACAAATGTCAATCTTCCCTCTCACATCAATGCTTCAACATGGGGTAATGCGGATAGCATAGGATAGGAGGAACTAGACAATAGGAATTTTAAGACAATCTATTGATTATCCTACTCACTACACCTGAAATCCACTTTAACACTTTTTACTGACCTACAAGAGACAGATAAAAAACACACAAGGTACTAAGGAGAGTAGCATGTGAAGGTAAATGAAACTTACACTTGCACAAGACCAACAACCATCATGTACACTTAGTTAAATATTTTAATGAGGTAAAATAATTGTCTTTATTTATTCAAGGAAAAAAAATTATGGATTTTCCATACCCAGGCAGAGAGATCCCAAACAATGATAAAAAAGGCTCAATTTATAGAACTTGGAAGAAGAGAGAGAGATAGAAGTTGAATAGGTATAAGGACATGTGTCACCAATGTGAATATCATTTATAAATGAATGATATATAGGGATTGGGTGAGCCATATCATTTCAATATTTAAAAATGTCATTTCCAATTATCCAAGACCTATAAATAGTCAAGAAACTCCTTTTCTATGCATAAAACATTACCCCTCATGATTGGCCTTACAAAACTATCCTAACTCTACAATTGATCATTTTTTATGATGAATATTGGTTTAAGGGGTTATTTATAATACCTCATATGCATTAGGGAGGCTCCTGACCCTTCCTATCATTTTTTCCATGCATGATCATACTCAGTAGTCTCAAAATAGGCCTTTTCCCTTCACCTCTCACACTTTTCAACTTAAAGCTTCTCAAACCTCCAATATGATCCATAAAATAAGATTAATTACATCTATAAGGAGTTATCATACCATTATTTACAATAAATTGGCCTTAAAAGGCTACCAAAATGAAGATTCACCATTTTATCCAAGTCCTCTCTATTTGGCTCATTAGATTCACTAAAAACAAAGAGCTATAAGGCACACTTAGGATCTTATAAAATTTATCTAATTACCATGGGTAATTATAAAAATTCCTCATATTAGCTCCAAAACTTTTTTGATCTCTTGTAAGTTTACCATGCCTATACAACACAAAAAATGGTCAAAATAAGCCCTATTTTCCTCTTCTCCATATAGTTTTGTACTATCAAATCCTATGTTTGTGATTATAATGAATCTGGAAACAACTTATTTTCATCACTAATAACAAATTCATCCATATGGAGTCACTTCTAGCGTGATTTTCACCATCAGGTCCTAAAATAGGGTTAGAGAGTGTTTTGGAGTGACTAGCCATCTTAAAATTTATTCATAAAGATAGAACATTAAAATTATTTAAAAATTCCATTGAGGGATCCTCAAGGACCTTATCTAAATATCCTAAATTCCTCCATGTCCCATGCATAAGATCATGAAAGTTATGAACATTTCAACTTGACCATTCAAGCCATTTTGTGAGGTTTTGGGAGCTTGCAAGCCAAGAATAGGCTTATTGATGAGTTTTAATAGAAAATAATTGTTAAATAACCTATATATTCACCCAAAAAACATTTTCCCATCATTTAATTAACTCCTCAAGATCCAAAAATGAAAACTTACCCATATATGGCATTAGACTTGGACCTTACCAATTGGTCTGCCTACCATTTGAGACTCCACTTGAGCTTCCAATGACTTCCTTTGACTCATAATTGATTAAAAAAATTATATACCTATTAAAACATTAATTACAAAATTTGAAGGCATGGAAAATGTCAAAAAATCAAATGACCCTCAATTTGGCTTTTAGGCTTAAGTATTCTCTTCACCCACGACTACAACCCTCCTTGGTTAGAGAATCTTGGTTCTAGACCATCTAGAAAGGTTTTTTAGATTTTATTAGGTCCCATAAATATTATAAAATAATAATTTGTTCCTTTTTTTCCTTTTGGTCCATTATTTTAACATTTTCCCCAAAATTGTCACCTTCATGCATGCTAAAACAACCCTTGCTCTGAGACAAACGAGAAAGGGTTTTCCCTATTAGATTGTCAAATATTATTATTTTCAAGTTTTATAGGTATAATAAGGGTACTCTATACCAAATTTCATCTCTTTACTCTTCCATTTGACCCTCTAAATCATCAAGTTCCCAAAGTAGACTTTTGAAAAGGCATAGTTTGAGGGTATGCAAGGTATAGGATGTATTTGGAGGTCTTAGGGTTTTACTTGATATTTTTTATGGAATGTGTCGATTATTCATGAATTAACCTATTACCACATAAAAACACCTCCTAAAACTCACACATCTCCTTGGATTATTGAAAATAAGAAACATATGCGAACTTACACCCCTCTTAAATGCAATTCCATAGAAAGTTGCCTAGAGTGTAAATGATTGTTCATAAATAAGGAGGTCCCAAATTGAAAATTATTTATATTAAAGTTAATTTTACTTAGATTAATATCCACCCTTATAAGCACTCTTTCCAATTCCACTTATATCTTCCATAGTGAGTGCTTGAACTTGCCCTTCCTTAGCTTGCCAATGAAAAAGAGAGAAATGTGTTTTAGATGAAAATTTAATGAAATATTTTCATTAAAAATGTGGATACAACCTATGGTAAGTTTAATAGTCACACCACCATGTTTTTAGTTGAAGATTAGATCTTGGAGACTTTAGAAGTGCCCAAAAGGGCCTAAAAACAAGGAGAAACTCCCATCTTCTAACAATAACTAACCCTTGGCTGCCATATGACTTCTCTATGACATGATACTAACCTATTACATTTTTAAAATCACCTTGATGATAAATTTTCCCTCTTGGAAGTCTGTATAAGTCAATTAATAGGCTAGAAAGTGGCCAAAAGACCCTTTTTCGCACATGAGACATAATAAATGACTAATTAATTACTTGTAAACACATTAAAACATGATAAATACCATATTAAGATAGATTAACACAAAATGACATTTTGACCAAGTTTGACTTTGGTTGACTAGGCCATTTTAAGGAGGGTGAGCTTAGATAAGGACTAGGACAAGGTCAAGTAAGATAATAGACCAACATGACACCCCATAGGACCTATGAAACCTTATTAATTTTTTTAAAATGATAGGGTTTGATCTCATTTGAATAAAAGTCAAATATGGTCAATAGTAAGTTGAGCCCTTTATTGATAATGTTATAGTGCAAGTTGGTGGGTACTAGTAGCATTTAGATTATAAGAATTTAATGTTGTAAATGTTAATGTGTAAATGATATTGTTGAACTTTATTATTTCTTTATTTGTAAAGAGGTAGTTGTAAAACAAACCCATAACTAGATGTAGGCATTAGATGATTTGTAAATACTTGATGTCATTCTAAAGTTTATACACTTAGTGGTGTATGTAATTAGAGTATTTTATAGATTTGTAATGCTATTATTCAATTGGTGAAAGAAAATTAATGCATCTTGTTTTACAATAAAAGATTTCTTTGTTATTATGTAAATTGATAGTCCTTTAAATTTTATAAGTTATTTATTTTCTCATGATGTCATGCCATTATGGAAATATAATTCTTATGCAGGGTTGAATTGATGAAGCCACATATTTATATCAACTAATTTATGTAATACAAGATATTTTAATCATAAGGACACAACTTGATAACTAAAACTATCAATATCTCTAATAATATGGATTTAGGCTTGTATACTCATAGTTTATAATGAATCAATGAATGCTTTAAAATTCTAAAATTCATTGGCATTGAGAACAATATATTGCATTAACTTTCTTAAACTTTGAAACACTTAATAAATCAACCAAACCAATAAGTTATATAAATCAACCTTACGTCAAATAAACTAAAGTATAATCCATTATTAGACAAAAAAACTATAAGTAATTATTCCACTTTATCAAACACGAACATTGGTACTATCCTTTTGGGTGCCCTTAATAATTAAATTATAATCTTAATACAACAGATCAAACATTTTCATAAATAAAATAATCTAATTGACTAATTTATTTTCCTAGTGGTAAAATTTTCTACATGTTTTAGCCTATAGTTTCCCTCCAAAAAATAAATTTTAAAGATATTCAAAGTGGTTTAAATTGGTATTTGAGTCTCAATCACAATTCTCGCTAGCTAAGAAAATTAGGTCCTGATACTACATTAATTTTTAACTCATCTAAGTTGAAATGATACCTTGATTCCAAAAGGCTTTCATAAGTAAAATCCTTTTTACCATGTTGATTTTCTAATGAATGCACTCTGGAATTGATGCCTTATAAATGGTTAGAAATTACTAATGTTAAAAACTAAAGTTTTTTATAAATATTATTACCTTCATATCAACTTAAGAGATTTTATTTTCATATTTCATGATCCTTTTATATTTTTAATGACACCCTTCCAAAATAAAATTACTCATAAATTTTATGCCAATCTGGTATAGTTTGTGAAGTCATTTCAGAAAGGGTGTTGAATTATTTTCCTTATTTAATATTTATTGAATTTTAAAGTTGTAACCTCTCAATTTGAGTTTCATATTCATGTATCACCTTTTATATTTATTTTTTAGCTCCATTTGTTATTTTTAATGAGTCCTTAAACCATCATTGTTGCTATTTTTTGGGTACAATAGAAAATGTTGTAAAATTCTATTTATTTTGATATAATTTTTATTCATAATGTTTACCCTTGTTATGAAATAATAATTCTATTGTAATGATTTTATCACGTAAATTTAACCCATTAATTTATGATAGTGTAAACCTTTCTCTAGGTATTTATTTTAGCATCATTTTGCTACATGTTTAGCCATGTCGAACCTTTGTAGCCTTAAGAGTAAGTTTGACTTATTTAACTATAAAATTGACCCAATTTTTCCTTTGAATGTGTTTATTCATAAATTTATACTTATAAATGTTACCTAAGATAGGATGTGAATCTTCCTTATTTGTGAAGTTGTACTTATAAAATTTATTTTAAGTTTGGACGTGAGATTCATGGAAAATTTGTAAAGAGAAATGAAATGTGTCTACCCTTAAGTGTCTGAACATGATTCCATGTCATTTGGGACTCACCTTGGGTCGTACTGATGGCACCTGAATAACTAATAACTAATTTAGGTTGTATTTTAGCCTTTAATCATGTGCATTTTGCTTTGTGTAGTAGATCAAAGTGTAATTGGTTAGTTCACAACTTTATAGTATGTCATGTTTTTATGTTCTCTTGAGTTTGTATGCCATATTTTTTTTATTATGGGTAAAGTGTGTGTTTTTTTAAACTAGGGAACCTTACCCTATAAATGGTACATACATCCAAGGCCTAAACAACCAAATATTAAAATATGCTTGACAACATAACAACCTGAAAAAGAACATCTAAAACAACAACAAAAAATAGTTGCCAATGACCCACCCAAACCAAGGGTCAAAGACTAAAAATAGTTATTCAAAATATATCTATTTTTTAAATTGTTTCCTTCAAGTTTGCTTCATTCTGGTCATTCAATCCATGCCTCCACCTTCCATGAGATTATGTAGGGTCCTCTTGAATGGAGTGACTTGTTGAATGGATGGATCTCCTTTTTTCTATTTTTTTGAACTTTAATCCATCCTCTATCATCCTTACAGGTTCTAAGAGAAATAAAACTCCCCAAACTCTCATCAGAATTCTACAAAATCAAATAAAAATCCTCACTATTTAAAATATATTTTTTATTTTTCCATCACATGAGGATGTGATGATCAAAATTTTGGTTTCTTCAGATAGATCTAAACTCTTAACATCTTGAAGAGGTATTGGAATATAATCATGTAAATTATCTTCCTTATTTTCTCTCACTACATTAGGATGTTCAACTATAATCCCTATATCTATCTCTTCTTTTGAATATGATGAGCCATCATACTTTAGACCACAAACTATAAGAAGTTCTAAATAAGAATGCTTCAACCAATTTTAAACTTCTTTTATTTTTAAAAGAAAAGGATAATCAATGGATAAATGAACAGTAATAAAAAATCTAAAATACCTAAAAGGAATTCCCTCAGAATCCATCAACTGACTCCAGATATGATTTTATACTATCAAATCTATAGAGGTCGTAAGATCAAGTGTAGTGTCATTGAAAACTAACATTCTAGTTAAAGTTGTATGATAAAATAGAGGAGTCATTAAATCAGTTTGTATGAATTTGCCAATGGAGTTACCAATAGAATTGAAGCAAGGTTTAGCCCAAAAATGAAGGGGAAGATGCAGGAGTCAGATCCAAATGGGATGGATGAGAAAGTATCAATAAAGGGATTAATTTTTTTATCCCATGGTTTCATAAATAGATGGTGTTGATTCCATCTCCACTGATGCCCAAGAATAAAATATTTATTTGAAAAAAGGATAAAAATGGAAATAAAAAAACTTTTATAGAAGGATAAAACTCCACTTTACCTTTCAAAATAGGTTTCCATTGTATTTAGATCTAGTCTTTTAGATCTCTGGGACATAATTTAAATTGGAAAATGACTCCTTTTATGAGATAGTACTCTTTATTCACCATGACTTCTTGAGGACCTCATTTTCCAGTTTGAGTGATAGATTATCAAGAGCTAATTTTAGGGGCTTTCATTTGAAGGATTTTATAGTATTTTTAAAAACCTTTTATAATTATTTAGATAATTTATTAACATCCCCCCTAGCTTCTACCTTAGCTAAAACATATTGCACCAACCCAAAATCTTTAATAGAAATCAATAGGGAAGATGATATTTGCTCCATTTAGGGTCCCTCAACACCAATAGGGAGATCACTATTACCAATGTTGTCATATATGGCCTTATCCCTATCCTTTTCTAGTGAATCTACCATAATCATCATCTCCCTTGACTACTTTGCCACCAAATTAGAGTAACATAGTTTTGAAACCCTAGATTTAATGCATTTTACATTAGGAGCTTCCAAAGGGTCGAAGAATATAAATTTATATTCCATGTTAGTGTTACTATCTTTGTATGCTTAGGAGTTAGTTTGTTCATTTTAGTGTTACAAAAAAAATGATGCAGTTTTTGTGTTCATCTAAGTTGTAAATTTTGGGCATTACATATTTATAAATTGATTTTCAAAAATTTATAAGAGCTTTGGATATATAACATGATAACATGTGATACATATTAGTATTTATTTTGAGATAAGAAATTTTCAAGAATATGTATAAATCCCTCCCCTCAAAATGGGAGCATATATCCATATATTATGCATCCCTATTTATCAATATAAAATACATTTACAAATACAATGTAAAATATAGTCTGAATATGGAGCAAATATGGATCAAGGTACATTATATATCTACTTCCCTAATAAAAAGGTAAACTTGAGTTGTTAAAAATTATTATAAAATTTATAGTACATAAGAATATCCTAGCACAATTTACTTTTAGTAATAGTTATGTAAGAGTTGGAGCATAGTTTACATACCATCTAGTGTATTCATTTTGATGCTCATATTTGTCAATTTGTATTCCATTTTGATATATTTGTAGTGATTTAATAGGACATTGAATAATTAAATTTATTTTTAGGTGAAATTAAAATTCCAAAAGAGCTATCAACACATAAATATATTATTTCCCATGCATTCAAATGTTTCAACCTTCCTTTCCTAAGTAAGTACATATGTGTGTTTTCAATCAATGTTTAAGTTTGACGTATGCAAGCATTCATGTACACATGCATATCAAAGTGGGGAATTATTTAGAAACCTAATTTTATTACAAGACCTTATTATATTAATTATTTTTTATTTTTTACAACACTTCATCCATGTGCCCACATTTGGCTATTGTTGGTACACTTTCCCCTTTTCATATTGGGTCGCATATCATCATCCCCTAACTTGGATATTACTAATAAAATGAATTTATATTCAATTTTGGCTAATGATAATATGTCCATTTAATTATTATTTTTTTGGAACCTACATATAATATTTTTATTTACATTTGTACATTAATAGATGCTCTCAAAATGTCTAAAACAGTGGTTTAGGGTTTATTCCTAGGTTCTACTCAGCATAGATGACTATCTCTTTAACTTGTGGGTCATTTTTTTCCTAATTGTCTTTATTTACTATCTTTTATGGTTGGCCCATGTGTATATGTGCACTTAAGTAACCTATATATAAATTTTACCCTTATTTATTTTGAAATTCATACCATTCAATATCTTATAAACCAAGTCTCTTGTGCACAATTTTTCAAGTCTTTTCAACAGGTCTTCACATATTATCAATGGAGTTTTCATGTGGATTTAATTTTTCCCACATCCATCTAGTGCCAAGGTATTTAAAATAAATAAGAGTATAGTGTGATCATGTAGTTTCATTTTATTATTTAGGAGATAAGTTGAATCCCCATCTCTCACTTGGTTGGGATTTCACTCAAAATCACTATAACTACATTAGCTTTGATTTCAAGTATGCAAAATATGAAGTTACAACTCCCTCTTAGGTTACCCAATAAAACTAAATTTTACACACTTGTTTTTTGAAATATTGTAGAGGATTAGGCCAAATAATAAGAGATAATTAAAATTAAAAAAATATTGTCAATTATTCAAAATGAAGATACACTGATGTTTATCATTAGTCATCATATTTGGACTTGATATTTTAGTACCTAACATGAAGTAGAGTACACAATCAAAAGTTGGGTATGGAATTGACAATAATTATGGTAAAAAAAAGTATCCTATAGATTTTTTTTGGTACACAATCAATGTTTCACTAATTTTTTTCCATTTCATTGGACACAATCATGTTTAAAAGATGTCTCCATAGTTAACTCTAGATCTAAATTTTAATTTCAAAATTATGTAATTCTACCATGGTGTGTCTCTTTTCATGTCTCTTCATTTCCTTTCCATTTTAATTACTTATTCATTGTTTCATTATACTTTTAGTTGTTATTTTTAAGCATATTTCAAATTTGATTATTGTTTATGACTGTATTATTAGAGATATATGGTGTGCCTTAGTGTAATTAAATCATAAATATTTAAAACACTTATTAATGCTCATTTGTCTAAATATTCCTTTCTCATTATCTTTGAGAATGACACTTCCATATAATAATCTCAATCTTGAATTGATATATTTTTTTAATCCTTTGATTGAGTTTACATAAGCCCAAGACTAAAAGTTACAATGTTATTACTAGATTAGAATGTAAATTCTAGATTTGTTGAATAATATTAAATGGAAGTATATAAATAAAGAGGAGATGTTCAAATTATTGGGCATTGTTTTGCCTTGAAAGACCCCCTTTTCAACTTTGACAATATTTTATATGAAAATTAAAAATAAGATTTATTTCTTGATCACCAAAAACCTTGTCCTTGGTCTGGAAATTTCATATTTATATCAATATTCTCGTAGTTACATATGCATATTATTTTTATTTTTGGGTGCATTATAAAATATTTTATGAAAATTTTAAAAAGTTGCTTAGATACTTCCTATAATAAAATTCCAAGCAAGATCAAGGATTTCATAGGGTTCCATGGGAAGTATATTGTGTCCCATATGACAAAAGAGGCATGAAAATTATTGGTGTTTATACATAGAACATTTCTATCTATGATAAATGGATTTTTTAATGTTATTTAAGGCCTTGAATCTTGTAAATTATCATTTGGAATTGCATTTGTGTAGGTTCACTTTATGGCAAGACCCAATTGGAAAAATACCATTTTCTATTATTTAATCATTACCTCTTCCCCTATCAAGATTTAGGGATATTTTTTTGTTTAGATTATTTAGAATGCCTTTTAGATAATAAAATTATTTCTCAAATGGAAATATATATTTATATCTAATATTTATTTAAATTACCATAATAGATAGTGGTCTCCTATTTATTCCAACATAAAAATCTCACTTATTAAAATTCATAATATTAAATGTAAGAATATTCAGTTCTATCTAAACTCTTCACCTTAGACTTCTTGCTCATCTTAACTAGAATTAGAAGATAAGAATGAGCCTAAGATTGCTCATTTTGTGTTGTTTAGTACTCCAAGGTTTTCCACTAGGAGAGATAGTGTAACAAATAGGTATTTCTCATTCAAGTGTCTTGGGTATAACAGGTCAGAGACTTTTAAACACTTATTTTGGAATTTTACGCATTTATGTTTTAATGCTTTTTGGATTCACAAGAGAAACATATAAGAAATAAATATTTTTGAATGTAATATTTTAATGTTCATATTTTAGCAATGTAATATAATATTTTAAAAATATATTTCATTTGAGCATGTACAATAAATATAGCAAGTACTAAGAAACTATCAAATAAAAGACATCATATCTTATTCATTATTATGTTCTAGAATATGATAGTGATCAGGAATTACCGCAAGGATACACCAAATATCTTGAATTTGTTCACTTTATGTTCTATTTTTTTTGTCTACCAAATAGTTGCATTGATTAGGGATAATAACGTCGATGCTAGTGTATGCTTATGATATAGGTTTCTAGTCAAGTATATGTCTAGGAATGGTTCTAAATTTGCATCAAGTCTGTGTTGTGACTTGTATAACTATTTTACATCTTTTAATATGTATTCATGTGTGCTTAATTCATAAAATAAGTAAAAACTCTATTTATTTTATGTATGCAATTAAAAAATCATCACGTCTATAAATCAATCCTCACTCAGAGAAGATAGAGCATACCTACACTTCTAATTGGGAATACATTTGTTAAGCATGAGCATAACCAAGATGGGGATCCACTAGACCCAATTAAGGGATCAATTTTCATAATAAACCATGCTAAGAAGGGTTTCAAATCCTATAGTATAACACAACCATGCAACAACCCTAAAAGAGTCATAAGTTTAATGCTCAATCTATTCTAATAACAAGAAAGTAAATCCAATCTAGTGCACAACAAGGCTTGTGGCACAAAGTAGGGGGCTTAAAAACAAAAAAAATTAAATAAACATGCATAGAAGACATATACTCATGTAAATGTATACAAAATCCTAACGCATGGAATTAAAAGTACAACTACATTATATATTTACTCTTACAAAGGATAAATAAAGTTAAGAATATTTACCTTTAAAGACAAACCCACTGAGCCTCAATATCTCCCTTAGCCAAGGTACTTTGAAAGAGATTGTTGTAATATGTACGTATAAAAATAGAAAAATAGCTCTTGGCTACACAACCTATTTATGCATCCAAAAGACTTCTCCACAAGATAAGATCCATATCTCTAGAAAAAGTATGGAACCCTAAGCTTTATTCCTCAAGTAGAATGGTCAATAAGTAGATGTTTGTTCACACTTGTTCTTATTCAATTTTATTCTTAAAAATGGTTATAAATGAACTTGTATATATAGGTAGATCTTACCCTAAATACTTATAAACATGTTGAATGTACGGGGTCGACCTAGTTGACCCTATATGTTTTTGGGAGATAAATCACTGGGTCCTGAGCTAGATCAGCCAAAGGGGTAACATAACTTAAAATGAGAAATACCCCTAAATAGTATAGGGTCAACCTAGTCAACCCTATATAGTAATCAGATGTTGAAAACTATATAGGATCAACCCAAATAACCTAGTATGGTTAATTGGTGAAGGGGGGTCAAGGCAAGGAAAATGAGGATAATGATGTGACAAATGTTTGGAATGGGTACAATAGAAAATAATAAGCTTAAGTTAAATGGTTTTAGGAGATAAGTGTGTAGATTGTAAGTGGTAAATAGGGACAACAATCTTACAAGGCACTAATGGTCTACCCACCCCTATTTTAGTGCACCCTTTAAGGCATGCACTCAAAGAGATTGGTATCTGTTGGCTTATTTCAAGATACAAAGTGTCAGTAAGTAAATATATGTGTATACATATGCCCCACTCGAAGCTCATTACTTTTCAAGTAAGTACAACATAGGATGGTGCTTTAAGAAATAGAATAAGATAACACATAATATTGATGATAAGTAAAGTATAGTAAGTATTAAATAATATAAATGAAAGGAAAAAATTGAAAAACACATTCCTTGACTTACCTTAATATTATACATAAAGAAGTAAACTGTAAGAGATGTGAAGGTGTCTAATGTGAAGAACACTAGGTGAACCTATAGAAGTTATTGCAAAAAATAGCCAAATTTTGATTTGTTTTTTAAAATATAGGCATATGTTAGTGGAAACAATTCTGTATTTCTCACAAATCCAACACATTTTATAGTTTCAAAAATAGATGAGTAGAAACAAAGATATAAATAAAGCAAGGAATCTGCTAAAAAATAATTGAAAGATTTAGATTTTGAAAAGTGATTTTAAATAGGGAAAAGATAAGTCATTTGTTATTTTAACTTGTAAAGGAGGGGAAAAGGAGCTCTAGAGACTAAATGAGCTAGGATGGTGAGGAGACAACATGTTAGATGAAAGGGAGCTCCAAGAATGGTGATAGGTACACTACAGGTATATAACTATGAATCTTAAGCCAATGTTGGAGTATTTGAAAGAATTAAGTGTATTTTTAAAAAAATGCAATTTTTAACATTTCTATATGTCAAGATGAAGCCAAATTATACTCTATAGGTAGTAAATACCAATTAGGCAAATGGGTTTGGAGGAATTAGGAAGAAAACTACCAAAAGGCACTTTTTAAAGAAAATGCAAGGGGTCGACAATGAAAAACAACTAGGTCAACCCAGTTGACCTAGTAGGTTAAAAATAGGTAAAATACACACTGCCGACCTAGTAGGTGTGTGCTAACTCTATACATTTTATAGGCTGATGACCTAGTATAGTTTGCCAACTAATCCAAAAAGTCTAGAATGATAACTTAGTACTAGGGAGGGGAAAAGAAGATGGTTGACTTATATTTTTAAGTCAACTAGGCCAAAAATAGAGAAATTTTGGTCAAACTAGATTGACTAAAGAGCTAGAATGGTACAAAAATGCATGCAAAAGTCTGAAAGAAGGGTAAAATGGCCTTAAATGACCAAGTAAGGGCAAAAAGGATTGAGTAGGCTAAATATATGTAAAATTAATGAATTATAGAAGTTTAGGCTTGTTTTGGATTTAATATTATAAAAATAATATAGTGTGATTATACATGACATGGAGGATCTAATTCATCTTTTTGTTGTTTCTTGATTGCAGGGATGAACTAGGTTCTAGAGATTGGTAGACATGTCTGGGCTACCAGATCTACTAGAGCATCTGATGTTAGGAGATAGAGCTAGTCTAGTAGTTGTAGGCTTAGGATGGATATCTGACATGTGTAGGATTCCCCTAAGCATGCATCTATTAATCATGTTCTTGGGATGCTAGGAATGGCTAACTAACACCTTAAAATGGGAGGTGGATGGGGATGTGGTAGAGGTAGTTATCCTAAGGTTACTGATAGTAAGATAATTGGTGACTACAAGCATACCAAATAGCCTAGAAGAGATGAGAGCCTTAGCTGTGTGGGATACATGCTTGGATACGATATTAACAAGTATGGGAGTTAGTATGTTTGACATATATGAATCATATATTTTGAATATTCAAAAATATATGATACTAATGGTGACACAGTGAGTGTTATGTCACAAGTCAAATAATAAGGTACCATTGTTCATGGTAGCCTTGAGAAAAATGATCCTAGAGGAGGGACTACTATATGATCTTAGTTCTATCATCTGTGTCCATCTCATGCATAATATGTATGAGGTGTTGGTCAATGGGTAGAAGTTGATATGTTTGATCATATTACTAATATCTTGGATGTATGAGAGGTTTCCCATGTATCAACCAGCTAAGTTGTCCCATGCAGTTGGTGGTAGGTCACCTCAAGTGAAAAAATGGAGAGAGAGGACAAGGTAGCACAAGTCATGCCCCACTTGTTAGTGTTGTAGATGATGGTATGTGTAAACATAATATGGTATCCATATGGGCACAAAGTGACTACATGGATGATTTATGACATAGTTACACTAGTTATAATAAGGATAGAGGTTATTGGATGATATACTTGGTGGAAAGAGTCACATCTAATGGCATGGGTTCTAATATAGATGGGCTTACCTCATCTATCAGCATTGATATTGATTCCTAATCAATGGGCTTGACATATGAGAGAGCCATGTGGGAGGAGGGAATTAGGGCCATAAGTGATGAGGTTGATGTTTAGATCACATCGTGAGTAGCCATGGAGTGGGTGAGCATGATAGGGAGTAGAGAAAGAGGAGAGAGGTGTGGAGGTAGTGGTGCCAAAAATACCACTAACTCTATAACAAGATGAGCTATGACTATCAATTACATGGAATCAATGGAGGTAGGAGTATCAATAGAGAGTGGAGACTATTTCCATCCCCAATGACCCAAGAGGTGAGCCAAAGGATATTTGGATGATAGAGAGGCCATTCAAGTATAGGTATAGGTAGACACAAACCATGATAGCCAAATTGAGCTAAGGAGGTGACCTCTAGAAGAGGTTTTAGGAGGTTGTGTAGATGGATAGACTGTGTTGGGTAATATCAAAAATGGTGAGACCATAGTGGCCAAGACATATATAGGTAATAAAGATGATTAAATTATGGCTTAAGTTTTCATTTTGAAAGAGACTAGAGATATATAGATATTGTGAGATATAATAGTGATCTAATATCTATCTAGGTGTGATTTTGTAAGCATAACCAAGGATGAGGAGGAGGGATTGGGGTCCCTTATGAGGGGAACACTCTATGACATCATGGATGAGAATCTACATCCATATGACCCTAATGCATTAGATTACCCTAGTGTACAATCTACCCCAACTTAGGTGAGATGGTTCAGATTAGCTGGAGAGGTAGTGAGGTAGATATGATAACAAAGAGAGAAGATTTATCTACTAGTAGAGATGTGTGAAGTTAAGATATGATTATGGTAGACCCTAGTAAAGGAGAGAGTTTGCATCTAGATATAATGATGTAGATTACATAGGAACATATAGTGACAGAAACCTAATTGGTGTAGGTAGCACACCTATAAGAATAGGTAGAGGGACTGAGATCTTGGATGGCATCTTTACAACATACTATTCAGAGGAGTCAGATTGAGGCTTTGGTAAGAAGCATGGCTATGCCATGAGAGACATAATATAGAGCCTACACATAGAGTTGGAGTAGTGTATATGGTTGTACTTATTGTATCAAAAACTCATGAGATATATATGATGTATAATTTTAGCATATTGATGTTGATTGTGTATGTTCTCATCATTATGGTTATGTTTGTGGATGGTTTTGGTATATTTATTTATAGCATATTTATTTTAATTTTGGTTGTATATGCTATAGGAAATATATGAGATGTGGTTTCTTTTCTAGAATTATGTAGAACACATGCACAGTTAAAAAGAAACATGCAAAAAGACTTGGTAATTAAATCAAAAAGTTAATACACACTATTTCAAGTTGGTAAATGTGTAATAACAAGAAAATGACTAAGTATAAAGAACCAAGGGATGGTAAAATGGAATTTGTTTTTAAACCAAAGTGAGTTTTTTGTACTAAGTTAAAACAAGTAAAATTATACTAAATCACATTTGAAAGTATGAAAAACAATGTAATAAAATGGAATGTATGTAAAAGGGTAAAAATCATATAAAAACAAATGAATTAAGTCAATCAATTATACTATATCACGTTGGGAAGTTTGAGAGACAAATAAAATTGGTAAAAGATTGGTCTTAGATTTATCACACTAATTCAAGCTGGGAAGTATGAAAAATTCAAGAAATGATTACATTAAAAATAAGAAGATAAAAGTGAAAGATAAATTAAGTAAGCATAAAAAACACTAAATCAAGCTGGGAAGTATGTTAATGATGTGTAACTTCATAATCAATCACATCTTATATCATATTTGACACATGTAATTTTTTTACCATGAGTTGTATTATTGGAAAATTTTGTGAGGAATATTGGGTCTTATCCATAGTCTTACACTTCAAATAATAAAGGGAACACCACTAGTGTGGAATAATCAAGACAATCAGGTAATAAAGGATGTGGGTAATAGGAAGGAAAAAGGTGGTAATTTGTGAGGATGGTTAGGTCCTATTTGTGGTCTTATAAAGAAACTCACAAATGAAATCCCAAGGGGACTAATTAGTAGACAAAATAATATTTCTGAAGAGGAAGAATAAGGGATATAGGGAATGAAAAAGGGATTTTAAAAATCAATAATTACGCATCTTATGATGAGACCTAAGGAGGCAAGAGGAATACTAAGGATATGAGAAGACACTAAGTGACTATGACCATCATTGTACAAAAGAAACTTTTTTTCTATAGACACAAATATTTTTCGGTAAATAAGCATGCTACTAAGATCAACTCATGAAGGTATGTTGGTACAAAAAAATTAAAATGGTACTACCTTCCTATGATGTGTTCCCCATTGTTTAGGATCCCTTACAGAGCCATCTATCTAATGTGAATATTGGGTACTTGCATGAGAAAGTAGGTAGCACTAAAATATTTTTTTATTCTCCTCTTCTAATTTACTAGTCTTTCATACCCTAAAGGACCTTGACTCTATTGTGAGACCAAATATGGAGTTTTAGATTCAACTAGAAGAAAGAGATGTGCTTTGAATCATGTCTTTTAGTGTGATTTAACTTTTGAGGATATTTTTTCCTTTTATATCATTACCTTTTGTAAAATGATTTGGCTTTTAACTTTTTATGGATTTTTAATATTCCTTATCCATACATATTTGGAATGACCAATCATGAGATATGTAGTGATACACATGAATGAGATTTAAGATAAGTATAAGATAAGTATAAAAGAAGCTAAGTAAGCAAATACAAAGACTGACTAGGATGCCTAGGCTTAACAATGAAATATCATGTGATCTCAAGTCTCAACCATGTATATGCTTAGTTTGAGAAAAAATAAGAAGGGAAAAAGGAGATCCAAAAGGTGGACTGGTGAAAGGAAAGTATAATGAGATCTATTGTTTGATAACTAATCACATGGTAAAAGGAAGGACCAAAGGTAATTGGGTTTGTATAAATAAGTCACAGTGATCATTATCCATGTAAAATAAAGATAAGAAATAAAAAAATAATCAAGACAAAAGAAGAGATTTTTGAGGAAAACTCAAGAAATAAAGAAGAAGCAATCATAAAGAAAGACAATCATATGCAAATATAAATGACAACATAGGCAAATAGAGTACAAAAATTGAAAAATCACCATATAAGAAAAATATGAATTTGACATAGCATCAAATTATATAATAGATAGATAATAATGAAATTAGAGCACATGTCCAATCAAAATTTAAATGTAAAGGCACCATGCATATCCTCATAAGTAATGATAAATATGCCCACACACATTATCTAAGACATCAAATAAATCTCTATGAATTTGGATATGAAGTTCTACTAATTTCTCATCAATCTTGAATGAAAATTGGGAAAATAATTAATTTCTAATATTCTCAACTAAAAAAGTAGGAATACTTGATGGATCATGTTGAGGAGGTAAATTAGGCAAAGGATGTTTGAGAGAATGTGTGATAGTGGGATCTATAGGAGATGCATGAATCATCAGTAGAGAAGGATCCATGGGTGAAATAAGGTCCATAGGTAAGGGAATCATAGGTGGAGGAACAAAAGGTAATGAAGGGACCATAAGAGGGGATGGAACCACTAGAGCTGGAGACATAAGAGAATAAGGTGGAACCTTATTACAAGAATGACCTATGAGAGGAATAGAAGAAGGTCTAGGAATAGCTATAAGGTGGTCTTTAAGATGTTGTTAAAGGATGTGATAATGATCATTATGATGGGTGACACATTTGTGCCAAAAATAATACACCTCACCATAATTAGGTACATATTTAGGTATAACCTTTGGGGGAGGCATATCTTTATTTGAGGAAGGAGAGGAAGGATGCAAAGTATCTAGATACTATTGTAACTTGTGACAAGGGGTGGAAGAATGATTATATATCCCATAGAACTAATATATATGCTTGTGAGTGGTCCTAAGAGGAGAACTCATAGAAGGATGTGTAAAAAAAGTGGAAGAAACTGGAGAGGACTCATCGGCCCATTTTGTAGGTAATGGAGGCATCTTAGGAAAAGGAATAAAATCATCACCAAGAGAAGATGGTGATGAAAGAGGAATGGAACTAAGATCAATATAAGGATAATTGGGATCATAAGCAAGGGTAGGCTCATTAAGAGTAGGAGAGGGAATAAGATTAATTATAGTAGGAACAAGAATGGGCTCAACTTTAGTGGGAAAGGGAATGGACTATGATAAGGGCTCTATTGAGGGAGGATTAGGATCTATAGATGGTCTAAGGAGGGTTGCATTGATCTCAAGAGTAAATTGACTATGATGATCAAGGAATCTATCAAAATGGTAAGGCAAAGTCATATCATGATCCATGAGCATACTCCTACAAGGCTCCTCAAAAACTAGAGGTGTTGGTACCATCTCTACCCTATGATAAAGAGGAAAAATACTAGAATTAGGAACTATAAATGAAGGAAGATAGGAAGATATATGAAAAGACTCAAGTAAATAAGAATGATAATGGACAATCTCAAAATCATGGGCCTATATAAGACTACTTAAGAATGGATCAGCTAGTGAATAACCATCATCATAATCTGGGGTGTGAATATCAATGACAAAAGTAGGGATGACCTTGTCATCTGAGGAAGTGTGGTACATATAATGTCAATTCTTAGTCAATACTATGGGAATGTCATTACAAGAAGGCTTGTGATGATGAGGCTATAAGGAAGTAGGAAGCTATGAGATGAGATGAGGTGAGAGATCAAAAATTTTAATCTTTAGGTTAATCTCATTGGGCTCATCATCATCAAAATATAAGAGGTTAGGGGGAATGTTCTCAATGAGTTCAGGATGCCCATTGTAACCTTGGGGTTGAATTAATGGTAAAATTATGATGTTGAGACTCATGAAATGAAATGTTAGGCAAAGGTTCAAGAGTAAGAATTTTGAAGACACCATCATCTTGTAATTATTTAAAATTTCAAGGGTTAGTGTCACCCTAAATCCTATAAATGGCTCATTTTTTATGGAATTTAATGTATTGGTAGGTAAAAGAAGTAATGGATCTCATATAATGAGTCTATAGCCTACCAAGTAAGATGTTATATGAAAGGGGAAAGTTAAATATAATCACCTTCATATGAATAGTGATAGGTGGGATGGTAATTAGAAGCCACACACAACCTAAAGGAGGCATTTGCCTTTGAATATATCCTTAGTAGGTGTTGCATGTAGACTTGAGATTACATTCTGAATATCTAGGGGTTTTAATGAAATCAAAGGAGGAAATACAAGGGTTAAAACCCTCATCAATTAATGAATGCTTAACTTGGATATTGCCTATTTGAACACTAATTAATAAGGGAGGATCATCCACATAAAGTAGAATCATATCCAGAATCATAGAAGCTATGGGAAATTTTAAGGAAATAGAAGTGTCTATAGTTTCATCAATGTTGACAGACATCTCTTCACATTATTTTAATATAATATCCTCAAATCCAAATAAGGCTACCTCCATTCCTACTAGGGTAGGACAAGGGACATTCATCTCAAAAAATAGTTGTATAAGATAATTTCTATGATGTGGAGAAGTCTTCATAAGTCTAAGGAATAAAATCTGGGATGTGAGATTAGTGAGTTTCATGATGAGATCCCAATCATTATAACCCATAAGAAGGTTGTTATATATAGGTAAATAGTGATTAAGGAGGTCCTCAGAAGGAGGAGCCAAAGTTTATTGGAATATATGTTGATAAGAATAAAAATGTTTGGAACAAGGTTGTAAATCATGTGGTGATAAAGAAGTAGTTGCTTCCAGTTGATTTTGAGAATTGGTAGAAGAAGTGTTATTAGAATTTTGATTTTCATTAGTGTTATAAGATGATGGAAGACTGGTAGAAATAGAATGGGAAGTTTTATACAAGGGATAATCATAAATTGGATCATCAAAAGGAATAAGGTCATCTTGTCCCAAGTCATTTAAATGATTTGGAGAAGAATCCTAGATAACGTAATATGTTTGAGATAAAGGAGAAGTGTAGATAGGTTGGGAATCTATAAAATCCACCACCCTTCACATATTAGTCATTTTAACCACATTCTCTTTAGAATTTGGCTCAATAATACATTATACATTGTTTTTGGAAGAGGTGGGATTGTCTTTATTGTCTTGGATAGGTTGATTATTAGGAAGAGGGTCTTTATAGATATCCAAATGAACATTGGCTTGGTTCAAGCCTCAAGTTTTATCATGTGATTTATAGTCCTTAAAATAAATTTCATAGTCTTGTTGATGATTTTGAATGTTATAATCATGATCAAAATTAGGACCAAGAAGAAATTCCATAGCTAAATTATGAAGTTATCTACAGGTCTCATGAGAATGACCCCAACTAGCATCAAACCAACAAAACTTGTTAGGATCATACAAGGATTTCATAAGATGGGTAGGGTCAAGTTCTCGTAGAAAAGACCTAGGTAGACATTTAATAAATTCAACTAAAGATAGAGTTTTATGAATGTTAATGTTGTTTGGTGAAGATAATTGAAGATTAGTCTATTATTGATAAGAGGGAGCTAGTTCAGATGACGGTGTAGGAATGATAGTTTGAACATTGTGAATGGTGTCATAAGAATCTATAACACCATCATTGGTAACATTGTGATTATTTTTATTAAGAGATGAGGACCCATAGAAGGTTGGGGTGGCTCAAATTGATGCATAAGAAAATCTTGACATTTATCTTGGTCAATAGCCTCTTCTAATATACATGGAGAGAGAGTGTGAACCTTATATTTAAGCTTAGGAAAAAGGTCATTGGTAAAGAGATGGAAAAGATTATCATCAGCCATGTTATGTTTACATTTTTTTGATAACATTTTCCACCTTTTAACAAAGGCTTGAACAGTTTTGTTTTCAAGTTGTTTGTAATTTATGAGGTGGGCCAAAGTGTTTTTAGGAAGATCACTAGTTTAAAATTCTTGAACCAAAGCATTCACTAAATCCTCCAGAGTAGAAATAGAATAAGTTCTAAGTTCATTGTAAAAATCCAAGGAATGACCCATGAGAGTTTTGGCTAATATTTTGGTAGTAGCAAAGGTGTTAAATTTGACCCAATCCTTATAAAGATTTCCAAAAAAATGAAGGGTGGGATTGGTTGATCCATTATAATAAATGGTAGGTGTGATACCTCCAATTTCAATATTATCAATTAAGTAGTGAGAGGTTTATTTTGGAGATGCTTAATGGTTTTATTTACCAAAGGAGGTTAAATAATGAGATTTCCTTGAGAATATAAAATAGGAGGAGGGGGAACATTATGGTTATGTGTGCCCTAAACCATTGGTTGAGGATGATATTGAAGATGAAGATGGTGGTTTTGCATTCTCATCATTTGATTTATGTTGTGAGCTAGAAAGTTATTCATTTAATTTAGTGTTTGTAACAATAGTTGATGTGTTTGATTAGAATTATTAGAAGCATTATATGTGGTATTAGTGGCTTGGGTACCACTATTGGTGTTGATATGAGATTGAGAATAATTATGAGAATGTGAGGCACTAGTGGTAAAATTTGCTTATGTAGCAAAATATGGACTAGTGAATGGTTGAGAAGAAGAAGTACTAATAAAATAATTACCTTTGGTCAAAAATGATGCACTAGTGGAAGGATTAAGGATAGTGGATTCTATGAGAGACCCACTAGATGTAGAACCTACCATGTTAGTAGATATACTAGGTATGGAGGTGGAAAAATTTAGAGAAGAAGAGGTCATAGTATGAGAAGGGGTCATAATTGAAGGAAGAGGTTGAGAATCAAAGAAAGTGGCACCCCTAAATCTAGTTGAGAATGTAGGAGTAGGTGAATGAGGCTCTTCAACTTGACCATTAATCATAAGCTTGTAAATGGTAGAAGGATATTTTCCTTGATGTTGAAGAAATTTGGAAATAAAGAAGAGCATTTAGGGGGTATACTCTAATTTGGGTTAGTCTTCTAATGAGAAGAGAAGATAACATTACAAAGAGGTATTAGGATGGGTCCCAATAGTTCATTGTCTGAGTGGCAATATGAACATTACTAGCATCCAAGATAGGAATCTTACTCTATCTATGGGATACCCTATGAGGGTTGGTAAAGATTCATCATGACTATTGACTACAACTCAGTATTGTCATCAAGAAGGAACTCCATGATGAAGGAAAAGAAGGGTAGTTGAGAAATTAAGGAAATAGGGAATGATAGATATAGTATATGGTTAATTAGGTCGATCTAGTATAATGAATAAGGCTAGAGAAAGAGGAAATAGGGTTTGCAAAATATACATGGTTGACTGGGTCATTCCAATATAGTGAACAGAGGTTATAAAAAGGTACAAGGTTGACTAGGTTGACTCAATATAACATATAAGGAAATTAAAAAGCTTATACAAAATTGTGAACTAAAGCAAGATGAATTTATGCAAGCAATTTTAAGAGAAATGATAGAAGGGAAATAAACATTCAATTTGATTAACACTGGCCAATCCAATTGAGGCATACAACACAAAACCTTACACCAATGCTGGCTAATGCAATTTTTTGCTATACAAAATACAATCAAGCAAAGAGCAAACAATCAACTTGGCAAGTAAATAGATAATTAATTGTTTAACCTAAATGTTTATAATATTTATTAAGATATGATTTTAAATGTGATGGGAAGTTGGTTATAAGAAAAGAACTAGAAATCAAAATAAAGATGGTTTCACGTAGTCTGGGCTAAAAAGGACTATAGTGTCAATGATATAGGCTTGGTATTGGGTCCTACACCCTCACTTCACATACCACAATGATAAGGGTGTCAGGGGCATAGCTAGAATATACCATTAACCACACTTTATACTTGACCAAATTATAAAGTTGACTTCCCCATTAGTGATTGTAGTCATACAAAATGAAAATTGTATGACTTGAGGATGACTTATGACACCCAAATCATATGTCTCTCTTACTTTATTGCACAACTCATCAAGGCTTATTTTCATTCTGTCCCAGTCATCTATAGCCTTTTAGCTTCAACCCCTATTGTCCTAGACTCCTCTCCTAGGCACAGACCTATCCCCTAGGTCCCATTCCTCATAGATAATGGTGCATAGAATGGGACTTCAATGTTTGGGCCTAGGGTATCTACTTACCATCATTGTTGTCTAAATGAAAATTGAGTTCAAACAATCATATTTTCCTAAAACCTTATCTTTTTTGTTATCAGCCTAACATGAGTTAATTCAACCCTTGACCTCTTAATCCCTATAAAATCCCATTCAAAAGTCATTTAGAAGTGTTGGCAATCATTTCAAAGGCATAAGCAAGAAATATACTCAAGCACACTCAAGTAAAATTTCCTATTCTCTACACATTCAACCACTAATATTTCTAGCCCATTCAATATTTTGCACTAGTCATGAGTCATCTCAAGCTTGTTCAATTTCACATATACTTTTATTTCATACATAGTATTGCACCATGCACATTTAAATTGGGATAATTACATTGGCCTTGATCCTTCTTTAGATTATTGGTATATACACAATGTGCCCACACACAGGGTGTGATCACACATTTAATGCATAATACACACTAACCCATTTTTACCAATTGGATTCAAATTCAATTATCAAGCATGAAGAAGATATAGGGATTTTGAAGACAAAATCAACTTTATAATGAGATCCGTACACATTTAGGTCTTTATATTTCACACACAGGGTATCCCAGAGCAGGAAAACATAACCCAAAAAGTATAGATCCTCAAGATACTAGTGCCTAGATCAAGGTTATAATGCCAAACATAATTGTGCCCCATTTCCAACACTCTTATCTAGGCATAAAATATAATTTTGGGTCTTATTTTTGATAGTCTACCTAGTCATCTTAGTAAGTTTTATCCCTTGATTTGCCTATCTCAATCCGGAACCAACTAAGTTCTGCTCTCTTTCCCCTTGTTTACTATTTTTAAAAATTAATTGAATACTTCCAGATTCAATAAATTAGTAGTTTAATTAAGGCATATATATTTACTAATTTTCTCCATAATTCAAACTTGTTTATTGTTTAGGAAATTACACATCTAGTTTCCCAAATTTAATAAATCATTTGGTGAACCTGACTTACTTTGAATTTCATGTAAAACCCCTAAAAACAATAGGGCTAATTATTTCTAATTTTTTTAGATATTTCCCTGAATTTTAAAATTATAAAACTACAAATTAATTGAAAAAAATAATAATAAATTCACTCACACCCTAGTTTACACATACTAGGTCCTTTTCATACAAAAACCCTAGAAACCGTAGGGTAAATTATCTCTATTTTTTTGCCATGATTTCTTGTTTTTTCCTGAATTTAAAAATTATAAATCTATAAATTATAAGCTAATTTATCACACATTTAATTCAAACCCTAGTTTGCACATATTAGGTCCTTTTTTCTTGCAAATACTCTGCAAACCTCTAGAAAAAATATCTTGCTAATTTTAGTAGTATTTTTTTAGATTTTTCCTAATTTTTGAAAGCCAAAATCTATAAATTGACTATAAAATTTTAAAATTATTTACATAATTTCAAAACATTTTCTATCAAACCCTAGTTTCATACACTATGTCCCATTGCTTCTTGAGCTATCACCTTACATATAACTCCAAACTTGCATAAAAATAGTAATGGATCTTGCTTATGTACACATGTTTATTACATTTTTAGCACAAAATAAGGAAACCATCATTGGTCCTATCATGTACATGAATTATGAAGTCTATCATATGTTATTACAACATTTCATCCTTTTAATTTTATGTTTGTGTTTCATTATATGGGATGATATTATAAAATTCATTGCTAAACATGCACAAGATTCCAAAATTATTTTTATGTATTCTCTTTCACTCATGGAAAATTGTTCAAACTTATATTTTTAAATGCATTCAAAATATCATTTTGCATATCAAAAGTTTAAATGCCTTTATGAAAAAAAATATGTTCTCTATCCTTTTCTCCTTGTTCCTCATATGGAAAAATTTTAAAATTTATCTTGACAAATTCATTCGAAATGTCATGTTACATATCAGACATTTATATACCTTCATGGACACATTCATGATTTCTATCACTTTCTCTCTATATCTTATAAGGAAAAAATTTCAATACTTTCTTGAAAAACATATTAGAAATGTCACGATTCAAGTCAAGGTTTTCTATGAATTAATGCATAATTTCATGCTCTCTATCACTTGTTTTTTTATCTATCATATGTAATGTTATTTATAAACATATTGATATATATGGTTTCTACTTATATGTATCTAACTCTTTGGCAAATTTTAAGTATCTCCCTATCATTACTAGACATAAGCAAACACTAGCAATTATATATATCCCTCCTCTCTTCAAACTTGGTTCATCTAGCTTTTATCTCGCACCTACTACTAGCTCTATGCCTATAGTATATTTAGTGGTACATGTTATCAACCAAGTTTATGAATATAGGTAGGTTTATTACACCCATGGTTATATCTTTACCACTTAGGTTATCACCCTTTTCTATCTAGTTTTAGCTCTTCCACCTATTACAGTTTTTCCTACAGTCTAGATTTAGCCATAGTTGAGACCTTCATCACTAGCACAGAAAGTTTATACACCTACATAGATTTAATATCCTTTATATCTTTTAGATACCATATTCACACCCAAGGTAGTCTCATTGAGATCTCATGAATCTACACATAGAGCACCTACTCACCGAGTTTCTCCTACTACCAGATGGGTCCTTAAGAGCCCTATAGTTGTATCCACTTCTCAAAGTTACAAGGGGACCCCACATATGGTTTCCACTATAGAAATTTTAGAGCACTTATAGCATACATATATTTTAGATCCATAGTCTCAACATTTCCATCATGCTTCACAATCACATATGATATTTCTTCTTGATACAAGACAACATGATAGGGAGTCTCCCATGCGACTCATCAATTAGTATTATTCCTCCACAGCTCACTTGTAAATAATTTCTCTTCTAATTTATTTTACATATTATACTAAATTATTAATTGTACATAGTTTATAACACTTTAAAATATAAAAATAATACAATTTTTTTTAAAAATGAAAATACATTCAAAAAATTACAAAAACACCAAAAACATTTTTTGATTGTATGCATCATCCATGTTTACATTACTACTATCATGCTAGGACTTACATTTTTTGTCTCATGATATTGTATGTTGATTTATCTACACTATCATGCTTCACTTGATCTCTTTTGAGTATGTGTAGTGACATTCCAGCTATTTGATTGCTTCATTCTACCCATTGAGGGGCCATTCCTAGTTCTACATTCAAGACATACATTGATATACACACCCACTAGGGGCATCTTCTACATGACTACACCATCCATGTTATGTCATTCCTACACTACACTCTCTGAGTTATCATGCTAATATACAGTACTCTATATATTACATAGATTACTACATCAACATGTCACTATTACCTAGCACTTGTTTCTTTCTTAGCATATACCTAGTCTTGTACTACACATGTTTTTCATACTTTCAAATTTTCTATGATTAGTTAGATGTTTTTATATCTTCTAGTTATTACTTTTGATTTCATTACTTACTTAACATATCTTGTGTGATTTCACTTTCTAGTTCCTACTTGTCTTCTATTTTTGCCTTAGTACATTTGCCAATGTCCTTTGCTTCTATTCATGTGTGTGCCTTAGGACATTTGCCAATGTCTTTTGTTTTTACTCTTTCATGTGCTTGTGGACCTTGTGCCAAATTTACTTGTTCACTTATATGTGTATGTGGAATTTGAACATGACTTTTATGTTTGTATTCCAATTTGAGTGACATGTATCCATGTCCCCTATTTGCATGGCCCCTTGGCCACCCTTGTATGTTTCTCACTTCTTGCTTCATATGCTTGTTTGATCCTCATTGTGTGCAATTCCATGATTCCAATCATGCATTAACTTGCTTCTTGGATTCCATGATGGGCATCATGCTACATTCATCCATGCCACTAACAACTAACATTTTGAATTCTAGTTTAGTACTATGCACATGTTATTACATTTTTTATCTATCTAGTCATACCCCTATGGATCTAACAATATCTCTCTAAAACTTTTAATATACCTTGAAATATTCTATATCAAATGTTTTCACAACTTAACACACTCTGCAAGGCTTATTCTTCTAAGGGTATTCATTATAGGGTCTTCATTCCTACCCTCAAAAGAAGTGGAAACAAAAGAGGGTTTTGTCATATATATTAAAGCTCATAAATGATCAAAAAAGTAGTTTCCAAAACACATAGTCTAGAATCTAAACATTAGCCCATGTAGCATAAACCAAGTAGATAATAGAGAATCTAGATCAGCCATCATTTTGAGCCTTGGACAATAGCACCCAAATTGGGACTATAGTGTTGGACCCCAAAGTGTCCAATTTTTTGCATTGTTGTCCAAATAGTAGAATGCTTAGGTTCTCCAAAATTAGATAGAAAAGTGAGCTCAGTCACAATTTTTTCAGTCCAGTTTAGTTTAGAAATTAATAGTTTTCAACACTTTTTCACTCAGAAAATCTAGATATAAGTGCATCATGCGCAACATGAGATTTTCCATTTATGATTTAGACATGGTAGTTGTTAAAACTTACATTTCAAAATCTATGTTCTAGACACTAGTTATTGGGGGAAATGTGCATGGCACATGGGCCTTCTCTATTTCTAAGTTTATTACATTTATTACACATTCTTAGCAATTGCATACCTTACTCCATTTGAAGGTGGTTGGCATCACTTTCAAGTAAAATTTTATACAAGTTTGCTTCCTAAGTACCTAAGTTCCTGAGTGGATTCCTAATCCTTGATTCCAATTTGTGGAGGGGCTTTTATACAAGTCTAATATCCATCTTTTGAAGTGGCCAATAGTGGTCTAGTTTCCAGTTTACATTCAGTTATCCACATTAACATTGTCAAATCATAACACATTCATGGGCTCTATGACCCATCTCATATGACATTCATTTATATCAGTATTTACTCATTCAACTTCACATCACATGGTAATCATGGAGCCAAAGGACTAGTTATCCTTTGTATTCCTGAGCCACCTATTTAGATGGATTGGATGCATGGTCTAGATGTTGATTAATACACACATTATCATTTAGTTTCACATAGTTTGTGATGATAGAGGCAAATGGACTACCTTTGCATTCTTGAGCCACTTTTAGGGAATTGAGAAATCAACTCCATTCATCGATATAAATCTTATTTTAGCATACATTTATCTTCACTCAACATAATCTAGTAGCATAATAGGTTTTTATTGGTTCATGTACCCAGTGAGGTGTATTCATTCCTTTCACTTCTTTTCTCTCTCTTTACCTATATTTGTACATTATTATTTTAGATCTCACATATATAGTAATAACTTATCTACTTTGTCTTTCCTTTTTTTTAGACGCACATAGTACAATGTGATATCACCACACACAATCAAGCATCACATAACTTCTTGGACTTAGCTTCATAGGTAAGTTTAGGTATGCTTCTCTTTTTTCATTTATGCTAGTGTTTTACTTCACTACATAACTAGAATAAAGGGGGGTAAATGTAGTCATACAAAATTCAAAATTATATAACTTGAACATGACTTGTGACACCCAAACCATAAGTCTCTCCTACTTACTTGCATAACTCACCTAGGATTATTTTCATTATTCCCCAGTCATCTACATCCTTTCAAATTTAGCCCCTACTATCCCTAACTCCTCTCCTAGGCATAGACCTATCCCCTAGGTCCCATTCCTCCTAGACAATAGCACCTAGAATGGGACTATATTTATGGGGCCCAAGGTGTCCACTTTCTAGTGCTATTATCCAAATACAAATTGAGTTCAAATGGTCATATTTCCTTGAAACTTTATTTTTTCCCGTATTATCCTAACATGAGTTCATTCTAACCATGACCACTAAATCCCTATAAAATCCCATTCAAAGGTCATTTATAAGGGTTGAAAATCATTTTAAATGCATAAGCAAGAAATATACTCAATCAAACTTTCCTATTCTCTGCACACAACTAACCATTATTATTTCTAGCCCATTCAAGTTTTTACACCAATCACGAGTCATCTCAAGCTTGTTAAATTTCACATATACTTGAATTTCATATACAAGATTGTACCATGCACATTCAAATTAGGATAACTACATTGGCCTTGATCCCTCTTCAAAGTATTGGTATGTAGGTAACATGCCTACACACGGGGTGTGATCGCACATTCCATGCATACTACACACTAACCCATTTTTCCCAATTGGATTCAAATTTACTTATCAAAGATGCAGAAGAGCTAGGGATTTTGAAGACAAAATCAACTACACAATGAGCTTTGTACACATTTAGGTCTTGATATTTCATGCATATGGTCCCCTAGAGCAAGAGAACATAACTTAGAAAACATATATCCTCAGGACAATAGTGCCTAGATCAGGACTACAACACCAAACCTAAAGGTGTCCCATTTTTGACAATCTTATCTAAGCATAGAATAGATTTTTGGGTCCTATTTTTGATAGTCTACCCAGTCATGTCATTAAGTTTTAGCCCCTTATTTGCCCATCTTAGACTAAAACTAGCTAAGTTCTACTCTCTTTCCCCTTGTTTACTATTTTTATAAATTAATTAAATACTTATAGATTCAATAAATGAGTAGGTTAATTAATGCATATTTATTTATTAATTTTCCCTATAATCTAGACCTATTTATTATTTAGGAATTTACACCTCTAGTTTCCAAATTTAAAAAATCAATGATAAAATCCAAGTAGGTTGGCCTTGGGTAGACAAATGTTAAAATTCTTGTTTATATTTTTTTATTTGGTCATATTTACATAAAATATAAATAGTGAAACTAAAAAATTTATTGAAAACCACCTAATTAAACTCTGTGATCTATTCTAAGCATCTAAGCATCAAGGAAAAAACTATGAATTAATTACTAGCATACAAGGTCAATTCCATATTAGAAATAAGGTACAGTGTTGATATGGTCAATAATGTATTCATATAATATATAATAGGGTCGATAAGGTTTATATTATACTATGGAACTAAGGTCTAAAAATGAATAGGGTTGGTAGTGTTGGCCCAATTATTCAAAAAGCACATAAAACATAGAATTGGGTCAGTAGGGTTGATCTAGTTCACTATGCAAGGGTAGTTTTAAAGACTACAAACTATAAGAGAAAATATTGTAAGTAAAGAGATAGAGAGATATAAAGGAAATTTTTTCAATCATAGATGTAGAGAATGAATATTATAGTTTAAGAACCTTGATATATGCTTGAAAATTCTACTAACTAGGTCAACTTGGTTGATCAAGATTTACATAAACCTATTACTGAGAGCCTAAAATATACAGGGTCAACCTAGTATGCTAAAAATGATTCCTAAAAAATTACATGGTTGAGTGGGTCAACCTATTAGTCTAGACTGGATGTCTGAAAAGCTAAAAACTTGTACTTGGTTGATAGGGTCAATCTAGTAGTATGTACCTAAAAAACTATGCACAAAAGTTAGATACTGGGTTGACAAATTCAATAAAGTATGAAAAATATATGATATAAATAATTATGAAATAATTAAATAAATTAAATAAGGTTAATAAATATTTCAAGGGTTAGTTCACATCGAGTTCACTAGAATATATGCAATCAAAACTGCATCATGTCTATAAATTAATCCTAGATATTTCAATTGGCAATACCTAATGCATACTTAATCAAAGTGAAAAATACCCCTAAATAATATAGGGTTGACCTATTCAACCTTATATACTAATTAGAGGTCTAAAATTGTATAAGGTTGACCTAGTTGACCTAGTACAGTCAACTAGTGAAAGGGGGTCAAGGTACAAAAAAAGAAGATAATGATGTGACAAATGTTTGGAATGGGTAAAATAAAGAAGAATAATCTTAGGGTAAATGGTTTTAGGAGATAAGTATGTATATTTTAAGTTAAATAAAGGGACAATAATATTATGAAGCATAAGTCTACCCACCCCTTTCCAAGTGCATCCTTTAAGGCATGCACTCAGAGATATTGAGACTCGATGAGTTATTGAAAGATACAAAGGTTCAATAGGTGATAAAAATTTGAAAATATTATGTGTATACACTTTTCATTATAATTCTTTTAAATTGGTGAAAATGGGTTAGTAGCATGAGTTGATATAGCCTTAGCAACCCTATTTGATGTTAAGTGCTACCTATATAGATAATACTCCAAAGAGGGCCTCAAACTTGCATGTATGCCTCACTCCTATGTATGTGTTTAGAGTTGTAATAATATGAATATATGTTACTTATCCTAATAACCCTTGGAATAAGTGATACAATAGTATATTTTAACTTTTGAATGCTTTAGATAGTTGAGTTAGTATTATAGTATAATTTGATAACTTGAAATAAATCATAATTTTTAATTAGATAGTTGCTTAATTGAATTATTAGGTATGCTAATTAAATTATATCCTTTGTCTATATAGGAACCTTTTTATTTTAAATTATAACCTAGTAACATGTGAAAATCCAACCATATCATATGTAAAGAGGGCTAAAAAAATGGTCAAAAAGTGAAATATATGGAAAATGATATAAAGATAATCCTGGATAGTTACATCGTATTTGGATAATAATGTTGATGTTGGTGTCTAAGACAAATGCAAGAGTCTAGGGGATAAAAAAAATGATAAATAGTAAAATTAGGTAGGTATACCTAACATACATTGGATGAAGATAAATAAGCATAACATATAGGCCCAAGGGGAAGGTAAATCAATTGAGATAATATGTAACCAAAGAGGTCTATAAGAGACCATGTCACTAGATGTCTATTTATCACTAGAAAGGCATATACATATAAGGATACTATAAATATGTGTACTTTTAACAAAATTGGTGTCTACATTTAGCCCCTTTAATCTATTAATGCAAGAAAAACTAAAATTTCTAGTTGAAAGGAAAATAAAATGCATATTATGGTATGAACAACACACCCTGTCTTCACTTGATTTTTTTTAATCTTTCATTTGAACATTATCTAAAATGAATAATATGATGAAAATTAATCATAATATATAATATGTATGTAATCAATAATAAAAATTAGCATAAATAAAGATGATGGATAGAATACACTTGTGTATGTGTCATGTAGTAAATGGTTTTGGAGTGCTAGAAACTGGAGAAGTAAACAGGGGGCTTGTAGCCTCATCCATGATATAGCCATGAACATGAGTGATAATTCAAGTGCTAAAGTGTGTTACACCATGGTGGTTTTATAATTATAATAGGGAGATTTGGTAGGTGATCATGCCCCCAACCTGTAATATGAAGAGTGGTGTTTCATTCATTAAGAGTATGATTTCCTAATGAACACAACTCAAGTGAAAAATATATGTATATGTATAACTTGGTATAGGGTGAGTGATGTAGTAAATTTCACCCAAAAACTTGGTGAGACCAGATGATCTAATCCCTTCAATTAAACCAAAAATAAGAGAAAATTGATGTAGATGATTAAGGCTCAATACAGTCCATAAAATTTTAGTTGGGGTATCATCATGTAAAAGTTCATGATGTGGTAACAGTCCATAAAATATTTTTAGAATCTAAAATTGATTTGTATTTTTAAATATTAGGCACACATTTCACAACATATGCACCTCAGATATGTCTCATATTTAAACTATGTATAACAAATGGTATTAATGTATAAAAAATTTCCCCAAATATGAATCTGAATCTACGTTGTGTATTGATGCCAATTTTGAAACTATATAAGTTTATAGAACATGCTTATGAAGCATTTCCCCACTATATATTTAGAAATATTAAATATTAAATAAGTACCAATGTGGAGTACATTTTTCCAAAACATGTCCCTACTATAATCTAGATGTGTTAAATAGTGAATATGTGTGGAGACCATGCTTCTAAAGCATGACCCCACTGAATCTAGAGAATGTGAAAACTATAGTTGATTATGTATAACATGTTTATATACATATCTCTACTAATATGCCCCCATTTTGGGATGAGGTGATATAGTTCTTGGTAGTCATCTCCTCTTAAAAGGAAAACTTATAATGTGTTCAATATAATGTATTTGATATTATTTTGAATGTATTGTGGACAAAAATTTTCAACATAGTTTATGGTAATATTTGGAATATAGTAGAATATATATGTATCAAAAAACTTAGTGTTTTTTGGTTAAGTTTAAAAATTTTCAACTTTTGTATTATATGAAATATCTCATTCTCTAGATTCTAATGCAACTTGTGGTTTTGAAATTGGATAGATAATGCATAAGATATGCACATTTGAAATTTGTGTAAAAGTGGTATATTAGGTGCATTTGATTATAAATTTTAAACCATTTGTATTTTTAAATTTTGTATAATTTTAGTTCCAAGTTAGAGAAGAACCATGCCATGAAAAATTTCCCTGTGATCAATGCATTTTGATGCAATCTACATTGCCCTAGTCAGTTAGGATTTTTCTGAGTTGGTAAGTAGTTTGATTGTAATTTTACTAGTAATTATAAATTTTTAAATTTTTTCATTTTTTATGTGATTTTAGGATTTTTTGTGGGACTATGGACACTTTCATTGATATCCTAGACACTTGCATCTATAACACAATGATAGTGTCTAGGTTTATATGCAAACATTCAATGTTTCCATCTGGCATGGATGTTAGCATCAGACACTCTAATCCTGTGTGAATGATAATGTCCAATTTTATTGTCATATTATTTTTATATTTAGTTAACTATTATTTATATATTTTTACTTTAAAATATAAATACTAATAATTATTTATTTTTGTATTATTTATTATAGAAGGTTATATATATTTGATAGTTTTGACATGAGTGACATTATTCTACCTTACTAGAGCTTGATCTAGATGTGACCGACTAGGTCATTATTGATTAGGTGGGGTTGGGTCACTAGACCATTTGGGATAAATCCCATATGATATTCACTCCCTCATAATCCTAGCTAAGAGGTGGAACCTAGATTCATGTACATTCTAGCTTACCACAAGGGAGATGACAATCACTTTAAAGGATGTGTATCATATATTTTGGCTTTCAATTAAAAGAAAGAGAGTTAAAGTTATTGGAGATGGTAGCCTAGGCCATATTTAAAATTATCATGTATATTTAGCTGGTCATAGGACTCCCAATGTAGAGCTAAGTAGTATGATTCCTTTCTAAAGTATTATTAGAGGTGATGTTTCATAGTTGTGTAATTTTATTATCATTATTTGTGGCTATGAAGGGTATTAGAATTGGTATTTCATATTGTATGTACTAGGTATTTGGACATATTAAGATTGATTTGATTAGATATTCATGGGGTCACACTATAATGGCCCACTTATATAGGGATATTTATAGGTTTACATTAGAGATTTATGGTGGAGGTATTGGAGCTAAGACTTTACTACATGTTTGGGCCTATGAGCATATTATAGTGGTATGACCAGTTAGTGGTCCCCTACTTGGATGGGCTAAACCATAGATATTTGTAGAATAGTGGGTATTTCCTAGTGGGAAAATACATATCATGACAGAGTATTATGTAAATTTGGACAAGTTGACTCTAGATCACTTTGTATGGTGTCCTTTAGGACTTTTATTAGATGGCCCAAAGATGGACATGAATTACAAAATATCTATATCAGTATATGGTTGGTTGATCAATTTCCCAGTGTTTATGATTTTTTAGTATGACCAATTTTTACATAAGTTTGGTATAGATTAGAAAGTTCCCTAGGCATAATAACCCTAGAATTTGATGGAATGCAGTGGGCATAAGCCCCATGATAGGCTGACACCTATGGATATAGATATATACCCATGTCTAGTTGATGACTGAGATCCCATGGTTCCCCTAGCTATAGGAGATGTTATAAAATGTATAGATGGATATGTATAGTGGTGGGATATATCTTAGTGGCCATTATTGTTTCCTATTTTAATTTCCCCTAGGTGTCATTCCTACAACATAGGGTAGTGGATGAGGAGAGATATGTGGTGAGGCAAGTGATGATGATCCTATGGGACCAACATTATTAGATAATAAAGCCATTAGGGCCACATGTGAGTACCATATTTTTTATTTTTTTATTTGATTTGGTTATAATAGTGGTTAAAGTATTTAATTTCATAGACATAGCTAGCTAGTATCATATATATAATGTCTATAAGTAATCAAGAGTGGGAGATGGTGGTGGATCAAGTGATGTAGGCCCTCACACACAACATACTAATGGATATATCTATAAATGGATTTATTCATATCTTCACTAACATTTTATATGCCCATGCACATTTATTTGATCATATCATGAGAGTTGTGGTAGCATACCATACTATAGACACTAAGTTTAAGGAACCCCATATTGATTTGGATAGGCATGACATCCCATAGTGGAATGCCACTAAGATTATGTAGACTCTAATTGATCATTATGACACTTTCTGATGGGATAATGAGGATAAAATGTAGTACTTAGGTGGATTTTAGTAGATAGTACATGTTCTATCACATGCATGTAGGCCCCTATTAGATCTTGGTGCATTTACATTGAGATGTGTTAGATTCATTGATATTTATAGTGATGAGTACACACCTGGGGATATGCCCCAAATATATGATTAATGTGATTATTTGTATAAACATTCTATTAGATTACACACACACACACACACACACACACACACACACACACACACACACACACACACACACACACACACACACACACACACATGAAATTTTTCACATGGTTTGTTAGAATTACCATTTATTTAAGATAATTTATTTTATTCTAAGTATTTTTCATGTGTGAGGAATTTATATTTATGTGAATTACTAGTTCACATAAATCTAGATTCCATGAGGTGTCACTCACCTCTTTCTGCTCCTTTAGGATTTGGGATTTAATTTCATGATTAGCTCCTTCCCCCACATGACACACACCTCCCTTCACTTTGTAAATGACTAGAACACAAATGGCACACACCTAGGAGGCTTGTAAGATCATAATGGGATTCTATGTAACTCTCATTTTCCTCCTCTAGCTCTATATAAGATCCCTTTCTCCTCCTTTCCTCACTAAGAATCTCATATGTCTCTATATTATTCTCTTATTTTATTGATTCAAGTTTGTACTTGTAGAGATTTTTGTTGCAAGCCTTCTAATAAGATCACATGAGTTTTTATTTGATGTATTTGGTTTCCCACTTTAAAACTCTTGTCACTTATGGTTTACTCTTGAGAGGTAACTTAGTATTATGAATTTATTTTTTATCACACTTTCATGTTATGTTATTGATGATTATTATTGGGATAAATCCTTCATGATACTAGAGCTATGGTTATCTTATGATGTTTTTTGAAAAGTGTGAAATGTTTTAAGAAGATTTCATGGATTTTTTCGAAGGGATCTAACCCTTTATATCTATTAAAATCCATTTCTCTATCTTTTCCTATATTTAGTGGTCTCTAATTCTTTTTTGTAGGTTTTTTAGCCTCATTAAACTTTAAAAAAATGAAAAAATAACATTTTTTAACATAATACCATATTTATTTTAGTAATTTATTACTAATATTTAATTTTTAATGAGCATTAAACCTTTTGATATCTCTATTTTATTCACATATATTTTTTTTGCTCATTAAATTAATCTCTTATGGGTTCTTAGACTAATCTCAACTTATCATGATCTTTGCTAGATGTTTTGACTTTTGTGCAAGCATGGTTATTGCCCCTACTTGGAAAACTATAGTTTAGTCTACTCAAGTCACCACTCTTCTCCCATCACCATTATACTCAACTCATTTATCTTGGCATTGTCAGATTTAGGTGAAAATTTCCCTTTTTTATGCAAGTCACATTAATTGGTTTGTTTTTTATACCTACACCTTTTATTTTTGTGCTGGCTTCAGTCTTTTTTTCTCTCTTGTGTAAAATCACCTCTCTATTAGGTATCTTAACTCTATTATTTTTTAAAAAAAATTGTGCCTTTTTTCCTTGGCATATTAGCTTTACTTATGCATTTTTTCCCCTACACCTTAACATGCACCCTATATCTTCCATTTTTCATTATATTTGGTTGGATGTTTCATTTTAGCAGGTCTTTTCACTTTATCCCAAATGTAATCACTCTTGGCTCATGCATTTTTTTCATTTTGACCCTACTAATCCATATTATTAGCATCTTATTTTGACCTCTTTGCTTTCTATGTTCCTACACCAACTATTGGTTTACAAAGTTTTGATTTTTTTACAGAGAGAAGGGCATCGACCTAATGGAATTCCACCTTTAGATCACCCTTTCCAATTTTTTTGTCACATTTGATAGGTGCACTTTAATCATGAATTCTAACTTTTAATTAGCATCTCAACTTTCATTTCAAATTTATACCTTTTTATGATTCCTCATGTAGAAGCATTGCCTCATAAGTCACTCTCCTTTTGAATAGGAGTGTTTTTATCTCATTTGCATTGGTTAAGTTTAGTTAAAATGATTTGATCTTAACATTTTTTGTAAAAAAACTTAAAATAAACTTAGTTTTATTTGTAGTGTGGCCTCACCTTTTTTTCAAATGTAAAGTGAATAGACAAAATTTTTCTTTAAACAAAAAAATAAAAATAAAAGCTTTTACCATCAAATTATGGTAATGAGATTTCCTTTACTTTAATCACTCAATTCAAAAAAATATTCTACTTTAGTTTTCCTTTTTTAATCTTATTTTATTTCCCTATTTTTTTACACAATATCATAAAAGCAATAAGTGATTTTTTTAAAAATAAAAGCATATAATTATTTAAGTCATCTATTAAAAGAGACATTTATTTTCATCTTTATTCCTTGGCTTTCACTTAAACAAAAATATAGACCACTTTTTAGTTGATATTATCTTTCTCGTATCGATTTGGCAAGTTTTATTTTTCAATTATCTATCCTTTTTCTAGATCTCATTTATTACTTGCTATCTCTTTTGCATTACTACAAAGTCATTCCTTTGGTTTCTTGTTGTTTTATTATTTTTGGGAAATTAGATGTTTAATTCCTAAATAATAAGGGTCTGGAACATGGGAATAATTATTATTAAATATAGTAAAATATAGGTTTATATCAATTTGATCAAATGAAATTGCATAGGGGAGAAGAACACTTATTTGGAAAAATAGGATCATTCAAATGAGTTGGGGTCTGAGAACTCGCATATAAGATTGAGATACTATCTAGAACCTAAATCTATCTTTCATTTTTTGATTGGATAGGAGAAATTAAAATAGGACACCCTAGTGTCTAGTGTTATAGTCTTTCTTGATGCTATTGTCTTGAGGCTAAAATCTTTCTAGGTTCTATTTGTCTACTCAATATGACCCTATGTACCAAATTTAAGGTCTTGGGAGTCACTATAGCTTGTTTTAGGTTTATTTAAATATTAAATACTTGTATTTGTTTGTAAACATGGAAATAAAAAATAGATAAAAATAAAAAAGGGGGAAATATTAGGTTAGGGGAAGAATGATCACATGATCTAGAAACCTTGTTGTTGTGACCACTACCTACATTAACCCTCAAGCTAGGGTCTTAGATTAGATGTAGTTCTCCCTTAGGGAACATGCATAATCAATGTGCATGATAGATGTAAGAATTAATATCACCTAGGCCCTTTCTTGATCAATCATGTAAGTCTACATGTGATGTAGAGAAGTTGAGCTATACTATTGACTAATTTTTTATTATGTCTAATGTGCCAAAGTAGTAAGTGATAGATATAAAATTCCTTGTGTATTCCTTTATATAGGAGACTTATTATTTCAAATTTGGGAGTTTCATTTGAACTTGGATGACATTGGAAAACTTAAGAATGAATAAAAGAAAGGCGTAAGACTCATCCAATAGGAAAAAGTGACCATTATAACTAAATTTATACATAGATAACAACACTAGAAATTGGACACCCTAGATTTTAGTGTTGTAATCCTATTTAAGCACTATTATCTAGAGGGTCCATGACCTAAGGGGATAGAATAAGACTATAAATAGTGACTTGGGTTAATAAGGGTTAAGTCTAGAAAGCTATGAATGATTGGGAATGGTCAAAAGAGGTGTCTAAGGTATAAAACAAGACTAAGGCAAATCAAACAAAAAGACATGGCTAGATGTGAATAAGAATCATATTCTCTAGTCAGATTCTCCTATGAAAAGAATATTAAAATATATGATATGTGTGGTTTCTTGACCAATTTAGGGTGTATACATTTCCCCCCTTTTAAATCTAGTGATGTAATGAAATGAAGTATTAGAGTAAAAGAAAGAAGATGTGTACTTGAGCTCACCTATGTAGAGATAAGTGTACTGAAAAATGATCCAACTTCCTACCCAAGAAAGTGGATGGAAAACTAAATAGTAATTGGAGAAAGAAGGAATCCTTATAATAGATGCCCCCAATACTGAATCTGAATAGTGCATGGAGAAAGAAGGAATTTGTAATAGATACCCCCTATAACAAACTTGAATAGTGCCTAGAGAAAGAAGGAATCCTTGTAATAGATGCCCCCTGTATTGAATCTAAATAATGCCTAGAGAAAGAAGGAATCCTTATAATATGTGCCCCTATACAAATCTAAATAGTTGCCAGAGAAAGAAGGAATTCTTATAATATGTGCCCCTATACTAAATCTAAATAGTGCCCAGAGAAAGAAGGAATCCTTGTAATAGATGCCCCCTATACTAAATCTAAATAGTGCCTAGAGAAAGAAGGAATCCTTATAATAGATGCCCCCTATACTAAATCTAAATAGTGCCTGGAGAAAGGAGGAATCCATGTAATAGATACCCCCTGTACTAAATCTTAATGAGAAATGAAAAATTGTTAGAGGCCCAAAACCAATGTCTACCCTTTGTCCCACATAAGCTCATGTAATCTAGAACGTGTGTATAAAATTTGTATGTTATAAAGAGAAAGATTTATCATGCCCCCACTCTAAATAATATGAACTAGAAATGAGAAGTTCTTGGAGGTCCAAAACCAATGTCTACCCTCTATCTTGCATAAACTCCTAGGTCTGAGTAATGTTATAGACCAATCACTACATATGATCATACGCTGCAACTTGGTGATAACTTGGGTATGCCTGGGTGTAATCTAAAAACTTTGATAAAATGTGTGAGAATAAAATTTCTTATCTTGAAATTCTAATTTGTATAATCATGGATGTTGAAGAACATGATCATTTATGTCATTCCCTCAAATATGGCATGTGAGTGATACATCTAGATAATATAGAAATCTGTATAACCATGTGTGTCATGATCTATCATGTCATATCTTATGTGCAAAGATAGGAGATCAAAATAATGTGATCTACACTATGCTAATGATAGACTATTTGGTCCTATAACTATGTCATGATATATGAAGCTATATGTGTGAGATGTGTAGTAATTTACATGCCCTCAAATTTGGTATCTAGTCTGAATCTATATCAAAGTCACTATGAATCCATATGATCTAAACCATTATATCTAAATAGTTTGTGTATCTATAAACCAAAGGTGTATCCCTATGAATGTTATAAGTAATTTTGAGTGACTTGATGTAATCTGAATCACTATATAATCTTGACCAGTCTAAGCTGAGTAATGTTAAATGACCCATGTAGTCTGAACCACTATATAATCTTGACCAATCTGAGTTGAGAATGCTAAAAATTTGGATGCAATAACCATGGTGTATCTATCTTAGGAGTGGATAGGTATACTAGGTAATTTGTATAAATAGGATGAATGATGCCCCCTTTTGGGGAGAGAGATGAGATCTATGATATAAGAGGTTGAGCCAAAAGTGAAGACTAGTGGCACATGAATAGGAACTAGGTTGGTATGTATTAAATAGATCAAAAGTCTATTGTTTGATTGGTGAGAGTTAAATTACTGAGAATAAAAGGTGTCTTTGATTGATTGGGATCAAATCTTATATTCAAGTATAGTAGAGATGTAGAAAAATTCATGTCATGGTAGGTAAATGAGGTAGTAATAGATTTAATAGAGTGATAGGTTGATTAATTGAATAATCTAGGTTGTTTAAATGTTTTGAATGAATGTTTTGATTAGTAGGTACCAATTTGTATGACAAAGTACAAAAGAGGTATATGGATGTGTGAATGCCATTGTAGGTGAATGATGTAGTGAGAGAGAAAAGTTTATGTGATGTTGAGGGCATCATTGTCATGATTCTATTAAATTAAATAGTTTGTACAACGGAGCTATGAGGCTCTAGTTATGAGAAAAATAGTGTTTTACTTTTGAATAGAAAGGTTGGTTGATATAGGAATTTTGATTGACTCTTGATTCATTTGTGTAGTGACTAGTTTGAGACATTAGAGCTCTAGAGTGAAAAATGCCTAGGAGATGAGCACCTTTTGTGACTCATTTTGAGTAGTTGATAAGCTAGATTGAGGTCAATAGATAGATTAGCCTGGTGAGTAAGCTTAACACTTGATTTTTACCTATTTAGAAACTTGTTTTGGATATTTTTAAACTATTTTAAGTAGTCTAGGAAAGTTTTTACTATATCTAACACTCCTATCCTGGAGTCAACATTGTTGTCCCTAGTGTATCATTGTTGTCCAAGTTCTAGCAATGTAGTCCAGTGCTAGTGTCCTTCTATAGTGTTATTTTCCTCTATGGGTGGTTTTTTCAAGTTCTAATTTGTTCCTAATTTTGTTCTATGTAGTTATTTTTTCTGGTATTGTTGTTTGATATATAATCTATTTTCTAGCATTTATAGGGTGAGGTGTCGATGTGAGAGTTTCATATAGGTCAGGTGATGGAGACACTGAGGATACTACCATTATTTTTTTATGAGCATGTTGTTATGGATAAGGTTGGGTTGGGTCATGTATGTGACCTACATATAGTGTAGTGGGATAGGCACATGATTATCACCTTATATTAGAGGTGGAATGCTAATACTTGTATATTCTAGCTTCCAACTAGAGAGATCACTATTACACTAGAGGATGTATACTATATTTTGTATTTACCGATTACTAGGTGATGGGTGATGTTACAGAATGACATCAGTGAATCTTCCATTGATAGTGCATCCTTATACTTTACTAGGGTGCCCTTAGGAGTACATCATTGAGGTAGTGATAGTGATGTTCTATTATCAATGATTATGCAATTGAGTGTTCCATGTTGGCAAAAGTGGTTAGATATATTATTGGCTTATTTTATTGCAATGGATGATAATGGAGTGTTTATTGCTTATAAGATGCATAGGATGGTTTGTAGCATTGAGATGTATGGTACTATGTTCTCATGGGTTAAGACTATGCTTGCCCACTTATACAGAGATTTATATAGATTTATATAGAAGGTATTTAGTGGTGGTGTGGGAGTGGCCACTTTATTACATTATCGGGCTTATAAGCACATATTAGTTGTGCAACCTATTAGATTATTGAAGGTGAGTTGGGCATATCCATATCCTATTAATGAGTGATGGATGAGTGATTTAGCTATCCAATCACTTGGGATAGATCACTAAAAGATAATGCTATACATATTAGTACCCCATGATATCATATGGAAGCTCTATAGATTATTCTCTGGATGGCCTAAGGATAGAAAAAAACTATAGTATATGAGGGTAAATTATTAGTTGTATAATCATTAGTTTGGATTATATGATTACTTTCAGTATGAATGCATGACTAGGTAGTTTGGAGTTCATTATGGTGTTCATCCTAAAGCATGGGTATGGTTGAGGATTTCATGAGAACCAGTGAGAGTAGGGGCTCATGTGAGACCTACTGAGGCTGATTTGGCATTGTTACCTTTGGATGCATTAGATATGGTTATAGATATTCCTAACATAGATGATATGGGATTCATTTGGGCATATACTATATGGTGGGTTAGGCAGTAATGGGCTCCAGTGTATCATATGAATAGAGTGGATGTTCTTATATATGAGGATCTTGAGTCGATCTAGATGATGAGAGGTAATCAGTGATTGTATTTTAATTATATCTATGTTTATTCTTTAGTTTGGATTTAAAAGCATATATATAATGTAGTGTTGTACTTATTATGTGTGTAAGTGGGATGGGAGGTGCACAACATGAGGCACCTACTACGATGGGGAGGGGAGATGATGACTTCAAGAAGACCATCATTGAGTCAACACTTTAAAATCTCATGCGACATGTTTATGGTGATGTAGTGGAGGAAGGTTTGATAGAGTGAGTGATGGTTATGGTTGGCATGTATGCAAATTCTTTTGATAGGGGTGTTATATCTATAATTTCATATGTTAAGGTAGTAGGAGAGAGAGATGAGCTTAGAGCTAATTTGGATTGGCATAAGATGCCTCCACCTAATTATGGTATGGTGAGCTTGAAGAATGTGAATGACTATATGTATCTTTAGTGGTGATATGTAGACTTACATGAGGAGAATGGTTGGTTGTTGGAGCTAGATAGTTGGTACAAGAGGCACTTAGGAGCTCAAGGAGATGCAGGGTCATTGAGTGTTAGATAGGATTAAGGGACTAGTATTGGTAGAGAGAGTGAGACTGAGAGTGAGGTCATGATGCCCATTCATGATTTATTGTACCATAATATGATGTATATGTTTTTAAAGCTTGATTACATATATAGAGATATTGATTTGAGTTTAGATTTAGATTTACTCATATTCATGTTATGGATTCTAGAATATACTTGGTATTGTAATGTTTTGATTTTAAATAGTTGATTTGATGTTGATGTTGAATTTGTATCTTCTTGGTAAATGGTATTTGGGATATGTGATTTGATTGTTTTGATATATTTGGTAAGATGTTATTTAGGATGTAATTCACCTATTTTAGGATATGTTTGGATGTGATGTTTGATTTGTAATCATAAGTAAGATAATCTTTTTGGCTTTGTAATTGATAAAATTGATTTAGTAAAGGGTTTAGATTAGTTGATTTGGTAAGATATAGACTTTGATAGATTAGATTTAGGCTATGGATTGTTATAGGTAATTAGGAATGTTAGTTGTTAGTAGGGGGAATGTAAGATAACACTGTGTGTGTATTACCTCCCCAAGAGTGGCTCAAGAATACAAAAGTTAGCTAGACCATTGGCACCATCATTGCCTTACTAAGTGAAGCTTATGAACTAAAACTAGTATGAGTGTTCATTATACTATGTTGTATCACTATCTAAACTCTATCAGTCAAATGAACAATTTCCCATACTACTCATGATGTGTAGGAATATGTTATGTGTCTAATATTGTCTACTGAGTGCTAACTATTTTTATGTGTGAAGATTTTGCAAAATCTAACTTGATTTGTCATGAAATTGAAACTAGATTTTGTGGAGAAGGCTCATCTATTCACAATCATAGTGGATTTCTACATGAAATAACACCTTGTGGCCTCTATTGTGATGTATATGACTGAGCAATATATCGAGATGGATCTCAAGCTTATGCTGAGGGTTTATTTGATCTTAATCATAATAGGTTTTTACATGAGATAGGACCTATAAAATTTTCCCATAGTGAATATTTATCATGATTAGTACTATACTACTATGCCTATGACTCTACTAAATATGTATATAGAATTTCACTATATATCCCTTATACTATGATATTATATGTAGGTTATTGTTGTACTAGTTTCCAAACCTTCTAAGGTGGTGGAATAAGAGATCTCATGTGAGATTCTATCCTAAAACCTTCATTGTGCTCATGATGAGTGACTGATTATTCCTATAAAGGAATGTCCTAAGATGACTTAATCATGGAGGAATGAGGTTTAGGGTTCCATAATGGAGGACATCTATGTGCCCCTATGTGAATGCTATGATACCATTATCAACACATCTAGTGATGCAATCTCTGAGTCTAAAATAGCCATTATATATGTGTCCATAGATACAATGATAGTTTCAAAAATTTTGATGTGGTTGTCTATGTAAGAGATGTGATCCTCATCAACGAGTAGAAGATAATGTGATTAACCTCCTATCTAGTAGAGCTATTAATATGATAGATGGGTTATCCTACTCTGAATCAAATTATAATGGTGCTTTATTATTGTTCTCTTTAGTGCATACTATAGGTTGTTCTATGGAAACTAGGTCTTTGTTCTTGACTAGTTGCTTTTTTGGTTATGGTCTCCTACCTTGTCTAGGACATGGTGGATGCTAAGTGCTAGGAGTTGTATCTAAATATGTTGTTGTGAAATCTAGAGTAATCTAGTCAATAAAATCTACCTTAATCAATCCTAATGTTTTTTCCAAAGCTAGAACTATATATCATAATTTCTTAAAATAAGACTCTTTCTGATATAGTAAATGCTCAAGGAGAGGTTGATGAAACCCCTTAATAAATATATGTTGAATATATAGATTTGTTAGTTTGTATATCAATCTTAACATGTGAGCCTTGAACCTTAAGATATACTCACTAACTGGATCTAAAGAATTTTGATATAGTGTGGGAAGTTTCTCATCTGTAACATGAGGGCCCATGTTCATGATTTAATATTATATAAATGCCTCCTCTAAGTAATCATATGTATGTAATGAACCAACAAGGAATAGATGAAAGAACAAATTTTGTGCTTCCCCCACTAATGTCTGATGTAATAATTTAAGTAGAATCAATGGCCTTCTATGAGATGGTAAAGCCTTCTGAAAGGCCTGAAGGTGTACAAATGTATCTCTAGTTCCATCAAAGTGAGGTAATGATGGTATCTGGAAATGCTTAGGCAATGAAGCTTTTATGAATGTGTTTAAAACATAGTTACCATGTAGATCATTAGCATCCATCCATGACTTGTAAGATTTGTTTTCCAAGGTAAGGAGATTTACTTGGTGTTTTAATTCACCAACTTCATGCATCAAAGAGATGATCTCCTGGGATAGTACATTATTATCTTGAAGTGGTTCATTTAATCATTGAATTTAATTGTTAATTTTAGCCATATGAATGCTATATTTAGTAATTAGATCATAAAGAGGTGGTGTGATCACTTGAACCTTGTGATTAATTTTAGTTTAGACCTTACTAGAGGGATATGGGCTACCATTCTATTTAGGTGAGGGGTGAGAACTGGGTTCTACCATTGTGAGGGGTGGCTTGGGGGATTCATTGGTATATTTAATTCTTAGTGAATCACATTATAATTGAGTAGAAGGTGTGATATTAGGATTAATATGTGAATTATTTGAAATAAAATCATTTATATAAGTAGAAACAACATTTAGAAGTGCATTATGTAGACACCTAAATTTGACCATCAATAACCTCTAACCAAGCTTTTGACCAATTCCCACCAAAGTACATAATTTGGCCTAAAAACACTAAAGCACATTAAATGAGTTGAAATTGATATATTAAAGTTCTAATTTTGGCCAAATTATCATTAAATGTGCCAATGTAATTTATGGTCTAGATAACTTTGATTAGATCATTTTGAGTCAAAATGCTAATTTTACACCTGGGTGCTCTGGATTGCTCTTTTATATCAAATTTATTGTACAAGATGTGTGTCTTTTTTATTTGGTGTTGAAAACATACTAAATGGGATAATAGATCTAATGCATCTAACATTGACTTCCAATTCCAACCCAGTCAAATTTTGGACTAATAACAAGGCATTTTGATCAATTTGAGTAATTTGTGCATAAAGTGCTTAATCATGCTTAAGAGCTAATTAATCCAATCAAGGCCTAATTAATAATTATATGGAAATTTGTTGAAATTTTTTTTAGAAATGAATATTTAATATATACATTATTAGGTGACCTCATTTCTTGTGAAGACATCCCTAGGCCATAAATGCCACAAATATCAGGATTATGAGTCTCCCATGCCTCTTTATTACCTCCCATGCCTCATTAATGTCCCTTATTCCAAATTCAAGATGAGGATAATTATGGAGTTTAATTACATAATTCAATTAATTCATGACCACACATCTCAATCTTGAGATGGATGGTCATGGTTGATTTTGAGCAATCTCAAAAATCTATAAATAGGAGGCCTTGCCTATTGAATTTTAAGATTAATTTGTGAAAAGTTATAATGTAGGATTGATTCCAAAATATTTATTCAAAATAGTGTTACCATGCCAAATTGATTCCAAGCCATGCCAAGCCAAAACCAAAGGTGCCAAGGAGAGATGGAGATAACCAAGCTTTCATTGCCAAGGACTTCATGAACACAAAACTGAGCAAGCCACTACTATAAAGGCATTTGGAGCATCCAAAGAAGGTGAAGGAATTCTTGTTTTTCCTTAAATTTTAGTTGTGTTTGACATTTTTTTGTTACTAATCTCACCCTAGTAACTAGGCATGAAGATGTTAGTTTAGTGTGTTTTTTATTTGGTTTCATTCACTAACATGATACTAATCTCCTATTCTTAGTCAAATTCCTAGTTCACACATTATGTTTGAGAGAAGGAGTGAGAGAAGATTTAGAAACATGATATGCATATTCTTGTTCATTGTGTGCATAATAATCATCGTTATTCCATGTCATTTCATCATTGGAATATTGTTCATAATCACTCTCATTTTCAAATTCATTTGCATGTTCACTATCATACTGATTATCACTTTTAGTGCAACTAGGGAGAGGTGTAAGAGAAGAATTTAATTATTTTCTAATATGCAATAAAGGATCATTTGAAACTAGAATATCATGTGTATCTATGTAATCCATGGATGGAATAGATGCATTATTTTCATAAGAAGTAAGAGAAAGAGATTTATCATTTAGATCTTCTTTGGACATAGTAGAGTTAAGAGCATGATATATATCACTTGAATTATGCTTTGGTAATTTTATTCTATTGCATTTATATGGTTGTATTTTGAACATAAAAGTAGCAAGAGAGAGAGAGAGATTAGGTTCACATGGAAGTAAATTATCACCTATTATAGGTTTATTTGGAAGTGATGACTAATTTGTTCATTTTGTGCATTATGCATAGGATAATGAGGTGATAAGTATTTATCCCATTTATCAAAAGTATTTTTGCTAGAAGAAGGGATGAAAGAGATAGGTTTGAGAGGAGAAGATGCATCTACTTTTTCTTCACTATCACTTTCATATGCATGATAATATTCCTCATTGAAGCAATAGTAATTATCTTCATTGTAAATAAAATCATTTTCCACATTGTTTAGTGAATGTGAAATTTTGCAAATTTGTCTACTCATTATCATAATTATGCAAAAAATTAATAAATTTGTCTATGGGATGAGAGGAAAGAAGTAGTGGCCATTTTATTTTTTTCAACACAAAGAATATGAAAAATTACTATTAAGAAAATAAATGCAATAATAACTACTAAAATGGAAATTTTGAAAATACTTGTGACTATCTAAATAACTTGCAAAAAAACTGAAATTATTTCTAAAAACTGCAAGGATGAATGGTTAGAAGGTGGAGGACCTAGTTTAGGAATCTAGGGTTTTTAGTATAAGGTTTTAGAATTTTTGAAAATTATGCAATAATTCTAAAAATTATTTGAAACAGGATAAATGCACAAAAATTTATACAAAAATTAATAAAATTTTTCAAAAGAAACTAATAATTTTGAAATTATGAATTTATTTTTGGCACACAAAATAATTTTCAAAAAAATTGAAATTAATTTCTAAATTTTGTAAGGGAGGGAAACTTGGGGTTTGAGAACATAGTTGGAAATCTAGGGTTTTAAGATAGGGTTTTAGAATTTTATGAAAATTATGCAATGATTTTAAATTCTAAAAATTATTTGAAATAGGATAAATGCACAAAAAATTATACACAAATTAGAATTTTGGAAATTAAATTTTTGCACAAGAAACTACTAATTTTGAAATTTTAATTTTTTTTGACAAGGTAATCAATTTGTAAAAATTTCAAAATAGTTTTCTAAAATTTGCGAGGAAAGACTTAGTTTTTTATGTCATAGTTTTTAAATCTAGGGTTTTGAGGAAGGGTTTTATAATTTTTGAAAATTGTGCAATAATTTAAAATTCTAAAAATAATTTTTGGATAGGAATAATGTACAAAAATTGATACAAAAAATCAGAAATTTGAGATTAATTTTTTGCACAAAATATGAAGGAAAAACCCTAAGTGTAGCTAGGGTTTTAGGTTTGTTTGAATTACATCAAGTTCACCAAATGTTTTATTATTTTTGGAAAATTAGATGTTTAAGTCATAAATAATAAGGGTATAGAACATGGGAAGAATTCTAATTAAATATAATAAAATATAGGTTTATATCAATTTGATCAAATAAACTTGCATAGGGGAGAATAACACTTATCTAGAAAATAGGATGATTCAGATGAGTCAAGGTCTGAGAACTTGCACATAGGCCTAAGATACTATCTATAACTTGAATCTTTATTTTATTTTCTAATTGGATAGGAGCATCAAAAATAGGACACCCTAGTGTCTGATGCTATAGTCTTTCCTAGCACTTTTATTTTGAGGCTAAAATCTTTTTGGGCTCTATTCATTTTCTCAATATAATCTTGTGTATGAAATTTTAGGTCCTAATAGTCATTAGAGCTCACTATAGGTATATTTCAATATTTAGTATCTGTATTCATATACACACATGGAAACAACAAATAGAACAAAATTAAAAGGGAGAAAAATTTGGGTTAGGGGAAGAATGATCGCATGATCTAGAACCACTATTATTCTGACCACTGGCTACATTAACCCTCAATCTAGGATCTCATATCAGATGTAGTTCTCCCTTAGGGAATGCACATAATCAACATGCATGATAGATGTAAGAATTAATTTTGCCTAGGCCCTTCCTTGATCAAGCATGCAAGTCTATATGTGATGTAGAGAAGTTGAGCTATACTATTGAATGATTTTTATAATGTTTAATCTGCTAGATATAAAATGTTTTGTGTTGTACTTTATATAGGAGACTCATTATTTCAAATTGAGGAGTTTTATTCACATTTGGATGACATTAGAAAACTTAAGAATAAAGCAAAGAAAGGGGTAAAACTCATCCAGTAGGATAAAATAACCATTGGAATCAAATTTGTACTTGGACAATAGTGTCAAAACTAGACACCCTAGGTTTTAGAGTTGGAGTCTATTTGAGTGCTATTATCCAGAGGGTTTGGGATGTGGGGGTAAATAAGCTTATAAAGGGTAACCTAGGTTAGTAAGGGTTAAGTCTAAAAAGTTATGAATGATTAGGAATGGTCAAAAAAGGTGTTTAGGTTATAAAACAAGAATAAGGTAAATCAAACAAAAAGACATGGCTAGATACAAATAAGACTCATATTCTCTAGTTAGAGTCTCTTGTGAAAGGACTATGAAAAGACATGATATGTGTGTTTACTTGACCAATTTAGGGTGTATACACTTTCCCTTCATATGTATTTATTGTCTATGTTATTTTTCTCCTAATTAATTTCCAATAATTGGGTGAGATTTCATGGCATAATGACTTAATTATTTCCTAAGTTTAAATGCACATCCACCAATTACCATTTATATAAATCACATATGTAATATATTTTCAATTTAAAACATTTGGTGCACATAGTAGATGACACAAACCCCCAATCGGATACAAAGACTACCTCTACTGACATATAAAATAAATGGAAAACAAAAATAATGAGGCCTTAGTATTGATTGGCATGGCCATGAACCCTGAATTGCATGTTCACATTGATGGTTTTTCTCTTGCCTCCACTTCTTCGTCTAAACTTAAATCTATTTATGATGTTATAAATGAATCTTGTAAAATTTGAATTCAAGATCAATTTTATAATTTAAAGTAAAATCAATTCAAAACTATTGATGTTTTCTTGATTAAAGATCATTCTTTGCATTCTCAATTAGTTGGTTTAGGCATTAAACTTTTAGATTTTAATTTGATTCACATTATCATGAAAAAGTGTTTACCTCAACCTTTTCAGTAGTTAATTACTCATATTCATTCACAACTAACTTTTCCTACTTTATCTTCTTTATATAAGTTTGAAATATTATGTACTTTCTTACATCAAGAAGAATAAAAGTTGATTCAATTTGGTAGCATTAAGACTAATGAACATTATTTTGTTCCTAAACACCAACATAAGAATGTTAAAAATAATGTTAAGTCTAATAATACACATGAAAATAGAGATCCAAAATATAACTCTATAAGTAAAAAAAAGTTAGAGTGTATCTATTATGACAAATATACTTAGGATGAATATCACAACTTTAAAAAGAAACATAATATCAAAAGTGGAAAGCTTAAGGTCAAATATAATGCTAGCACAGTAACACTAAGACTCAATCAAAACAAAAGTCTGATACTAGAGATACTTTTACTTGTGCTTTGTATATTTTTCCTATTAAATGGGTTGTTGATTCTAGTTCTACTCAATATATGACATTTAATGATCAATTTTTTACTTATTTATAACCAAATCTTTATAACAATCATTTAATTCTTGTAAATCATGCTTCTTGTAATGTTGAAGACATAGAAAATATTAAAATCTCTAATGGTGAATTGCATAATATCTTTCTTCTTATTAATTTGAAATTAAATTAACTTTCCATACCTCAATTATGTAAACATGTCTATAAAGTATAATTTATTAATGATACTTGTTATGTTAAATCTAATAAGCAAGATTTTCAAGTAGATGCTACTACTTTTCTAGATAATGATAATTTGTTCAAATTTACTGGATTTTCTTCTCCCTCATCTTCTTATAATTTTCTTGTTTCTAAGGATGCTAACTTGTGGCATGAAATATTAGAACATATAATTTACCAAATAATTACACTTATGAACATACTTAATATGGTGCAAGGTTTCCCTAATATTCCTCCTACTACTTCTACTTTTAATGGTTGTATGGATATTAAAATTCATAGAAAGTCTTTTCCTAAAAACCACTCTTGGCATGCTACTAAAAAGCTTCATTTAGTTCATAATGATGTTTTAGGACTTATGAAAACTTCTTATATTAATGGTGTTATGTATTCTTTAAATTTTGTTGATGATTACACTAGGCGAGTTTGAATTTATTTCTTGAAAATTAAAGATCAAGTTTTAGACACTTTTATTAAGTTTCATGCCTTTGTTGAAAAACAATCTCATTATTATTTATGCATATTACACACTGATAATAGTACTAAATATTTTAACAATTATTTTCTTATATAATATAAGCAACATATAATTAATCATGAGAAAACTATTTCCTACACACCTGAGCAAAATAGTGTTATTGAATGTAAACATAATACAATCATTGAAATGGCTAGGTGTATGTTGCATGATAAAAATATGCATTATAAATTTTTAGTTGAATCCATGTATTGTGTTGTCTATCTCATTTATAGGATTCCCACTAAAGTTGTTTTAAATATTACACCTAAAGAATCTTGGATTGATAGAAAACCTAATTTAAAACATTTATGTGTTTTTTGGTTGTGATGCATTTGTTCATATTCCAATTACAAAACATAATAAGATAGAATATAAAGTAGATACTTTTATAATTATTGGTTATTATGAATCATCTAAATTTTATGGGGTATATGATCCTCAAATTAATAAAATTAGGATTAAAAGGGATGTTAACCTTACTGAAAATAGTGTACTTGATTGTGCTTTCAATTTAGATTCCTTTGGTATAGTTTTTGCTTATTTTCCTTTTGCAACTGGTGATGATCATAATGATGTGTTGCATAATGATGTTATTCCTCAAATTCCTTATCCTTATTCTAGTTTTGATCCACCCAAAGCCATTCCTAAGTGGACCAAGATTATTATAGAATATTTTGTAATTAATGTAGATCTTAATTAGTTCTTAATGATACTCGTAGAACTAGGAAATAATTTTGTAATTATTCTTTGATGTCTAAATTTATGCACCATAATGATCCTAAAACTCTAAAACAAGCTCAATGTTACCCTCATTAGGAAAAATCAATGCATGATGAATAAAACTTTGTTATTTATATTAATACTTGGGGCTTAGTCCCACTACCTAAAGGGCATCATTTGGTAAGTTTTAAATGGCTTTTTAAAACAAAGTTCAATTATGATAATCAAATTGAAAAATATAAAGCTAGAATAGTTTCTAGAGGGTTTTCTAAAATTGAAGGAATTGACTCTAATGAAACTTTTGTTGTTGTTTCTAAGATGCCCACAATTAAAGTTGTTTTAGCTTTAGTTGCTCACATGCATTGGCATTTTTATCAAATGGATGTAAAGAGTGATTTATTAAATGGTGGCTTGCATGAATAAATTTACATGTCTCAACACCTAGTTTTATTAATGAAGGAAACAAACATCTTTTATGTAATTTAAACAAAGCTATTTATGGTTTTAAATGATCTCCTAGAGAATAGTACTCTCCAATATATCAATTTTGTATAGATCAAGGCTTCACTCATAGTTTTAATTATCCTAATATTTTTGTTAAAAATACTCCAAATAGTATAATTATTTTTTAAAAAAAAAAAAAAAAATGTCGATGACTTAATCATAATTGGTAGTTATAGTTCAATGGTTTATTTCACTAAAAATGCTTTGAAGATTGCATTTGAAATGATTGATTTTGGTATCTTACATTATTTTTTAGGCATTCAAGTTTGGCAAGAAGAGAATAACATCTCCATTTCTCAATCTAAATATGCATATTATTTATTATCTAGATTTAATATGTTAGATTGAAAACTTACTGCTACTCCTTGTGAATTTTGTTTTAAATTACTTAATGACATGGAAACAAAAAATCTTGATCCATCTCTATATAGATAATTAGTTGGTAGGTTGAATTATATTACTCATACTCATCTTGATATTGTCTTTTCTGTTGGATTAGTTTCTTGCTTTATGTCTAAACCTCAAGATAATAATTTTAAATATGCTCAAAGAATTATTCATTATATTAAAGTTACTCTAGCTTTTGGCATTGAGTATACCTTAAATAGAAATTTTTATTTGGTAGGTTATTTAGATTTTGATTGTTCTGGTGATCCTAATGACCATAGATCAACAAGTGGTTATTGATTATCTTTGGGTTATGACACCATTTCATGGAATAGTAAAAATCAAACTACTGTATCTCTATCTTGCACAATATATGATTATAAACCTTTTAATCATGCTACAAAGGAAGCTATTTATCTTAGAAGACTTATTCTAGATTTGGGCCACCCACAACATTCATCTACTCTGATTTTTAGTGATAATAAAAGTGTCATTACCTTAAAAATTGGTTTTCCATGGAAGGTCCAATTACATTGAGATTCAAAATCACTTTTAGCATGAAATTATTGAAGACAATCAAATTCTTCTCTTTTTCTATCTTATTGAAGAACAAATGGTTGATATCTTCACTAAGCCACTATGTAAAGACAAGTTTGTTTTATTTTATAACAAGTTAGGATTGAAGGAAGTTCTCATCAAGGGGGATATTTAGTGATGTTTCCTCCCTTGTTGTTTGTTTGTAAATCCATAAATAAAGTTTGAAGGGGAGTGTTATAATTACCTTTTATTTATGATAATTTAGTTTATCCTAAGTTTCTTTTTCATGTGTGAGGAATTTATATTTATGTGAATTATTCTTTCACATAAATATAGATTCCATGAGGTGTAACTAACCTCTATGTTCTCCTTATAATTTGGGAGTTACATGAATGAGCAACTCCTTCCCCCATATGGCACACACCTCCCTTCACTTTGTAAGGGACTAGGACACAAGGGCAACATACTAGAGAGGCTTGTAAGGTCATAATGGGATTATATGTAACTCCCATTTTCCTCCTCTAGATTTATAAAATATCACTTAATATCCTCCTTTTCTCACTAAGAATCTCATATCTCTCTCTATTCTTATCTTGTGTTCTTGATTCAATCTTGTACTTGTATATATTTTTGTTACAAGCCTTCTAATAAGATCATGTGGGTTTTCTCCAATACATTTTGTTTTCCACTTTAAAACTCTTATCACATATGGTTTGTTCTTGAGAATTAACTTAGTATTTTTAATTCTTGTTTTTTATCACACTTTCATGCTATGTCATTGATGGTTATTCTTGGGATAATTCCTTCAACATTTTATTTGGTTTCAAATGGATTTATATTATTTAATTCTTTATTGGTCATGATATAGTTTTTAATTGCATTTATTTTAATGGATTGTGTTAGGATTTGGTAAATTGTGTAACAAATATGTTCATTTTTAAAAATACATGTATTATATTAGAAATAAATAAATCACCATATGCAATGAAATCTAGATGGAAATTAAAAAAACATGATTGTAATGATCATGTGGTAATGGGATTGTCGATTTTGCTTATGTAATCATCTCTAAAGTATCTATAGAAATGTCTTATGAATATATATGTATCTGTTTAGGTACATATATCTATTTTTTAGTTTTAGCTTCTCCATATGCCTCTTTATGGACCTGATTGACCAATGGATCTTCAATAAGATCAGTGTGGGAGAGATCAGTCCTGAGAGAGAGAGAGAGAGAGAGAGAGAGAGAGAGAGAGAGAGAGAGAGAGAGAGAGAGTACACTAGGATAAGGACTCCTACTAGGGGTTGTCTTTTGTGAATGCTAATGGACCATGTGGTCCTCATAAGGAGTAACATGGGATGCATCAAACCTCTTAGATGAGAATCTAGGAGAGGCATGTGGAATAGATCTAGATGTCTTTTCAATATGCAATGATTCTCTAATCAATAAACTGTATAAGATTTTTCTCAAGTATAAAACATCCATTATCTTGATGTCCATTAATATAATTATAAGTGCAAAAGTATTGTCCTTTTATCTTCTCAAATCAAAATAGTGGATAATGTGAATTAAGAGGGAGTGTGATCATTCATTTATCAAACTAAGTTTGCAATATGTCATGTGGTCTATCTTGGTACCAATCAAACTGAAGAGGCTACCATTTGGTAGAGGTAAATGGTCTAATTATGGGAGACACTTTGTAATTATGCTACTTCCCTTTATTCAATACATTTATTGTTTGGTTTTTTACATATGTTATTGGTTCTTCATAAGGTGTTTGAATTGGTTTATTATCTTTTGGTACATGGATATCTATCCTAAAAACATTGCTTTTATTATGCATTATTTTTGGTAAGGGGATTGGAAATTTGGTTTATGTATTCATGAGAGCATATGCATATTTGTGCACATCCCAATATAATGTCTCAAATTAATCAAAAATATTATGCAATGCTCATTTTCTAAGTGGATAAAGAATACCTATACTAAATATAAATTTTACTTCAAAATCTTAAATTATATAATTTATAGAATATAAAATATCCTTAAAATGAATGACATAGTCCTGTAGAGATTCATTTTCTATTTGTGTCAATGTTTGAAAGTATTCCAATGGTAATTTAGGTAAGTTATAAAAATTAAAATATGATAAGAACACATCTTTAAGTGTTTTAAAATTTGATAATGTATAATTTAGAAGACTATAAAACCAATAAAGATCCCCTTGGGTTAAGTTAGGATGAAACTCTTTTAAGAGAAATCTTCCATTTTGGGCCCAATGATCAAATGAATGTATATATTGTTCAAAGTGAATAGTAGGATCCCCTTGACCATTGAAAGAGGAAAATGCAAGCATAATAAAGTGTGAAGGATATGGGTGATCAAATACACTCTTAAAAATAGGTTGTTTGGTAGTGTATTCTCCTCAAGAATAGCCTCATGAGAATAAATTTGAAGTTTTATATTTTTGACATGTTATTGCAAATCTCCCATGGTAATCATGATAGATAAAATATCATAAGAATAGGTTGAAGTTTTTGATAATGGTTATGAATTACCATGCATATGCAACATAGGAATAATTTAATATATTTCATTATCAAGGGGTGAATGATCATATATTTTTGTTTCCTATTTTAAAGTGGTATTCATGGTTAAAAAGTTAATTATATAATGTTGGATTGCATAAAGGTGGGTACTAGTGTCGTTAAAAATCTCTTAGCATTGAATAGGAGTGGGGGAAAGAATTTCACGTGTATTTATTTGATATTTTATATCTTAAAGTTCAAATGGGGAAAGGGAAGAAACATTGTTTAATTCATTTTTAACATCATGAGGAGGAATAATGTAATGTCAACATTCGATTTTACTTTCTATAGGAGGGAAAGAAGATACAATGATAGTTTTGATCTTATTTGTCCTACATTAATTGATCTTTGAAAATGATACATGAAATATAAGTGGGAGATTATTTGCATCCTCCAACTATGTATGTTTTGTAAGTACTTCCTTGTGATGGTTGTATGCACTCTCATTTTTTCTTCAAGTGAGACAATGGAAGACATAGGAAATGCATTTTGATCACCACAAACTAGATGGGAAGGAAAAATTTAGATCTTTTCATTTGAATCATCTAAATAGGGAAAATAATTTTCAATATTAAGATTACTTGGAGAAGGAGGAACTCACGTGATTTTTTCAATGTGGTCATGATGAGAGATAGGGGAAGAACATGTAATTTCTTAGACATTTTCATTATTGGAAGGGGGAAGGAGCCTCACTTATGGAATTAACTAAAGAAGGTATGTATGTAATATTTTTATTTTCAACATTATGAATGCTACTAGTTTTTGTATCTAATAACTCTTCATCATCGTAAAATAAAGGAATAGGAATAATGTCATAACCAAGAGGGATGCCATCACAATCATACCCAAAAGTACAAATAGCATAATCACTACCCTAATTATTGATATTTGTATTTGTATAATTGTTTTTTTCATTATCATAGTTGTAAGAAAAAGAGGATTTATCCTTTTTTTGGTGTTCTTTTAGGTCTCCATATGCAATACATTGATCATCAAGTGGATTAAATTAATCATCAAAATGGATATTCCATGCATGAATTTCTACTAGTGATGCCATAAGGTTTTCAATGTTCAAGATAACTATGAAACACATAAACACTAGGGACAAATCAAAGATTTAACTAAGCATTCATAAGACATGCCCATACAAGTAAGAGAGCAATCAAATTTGAAAATAAAATGAAGAAATATTTAATGAATTTTTAGAATAAGGTGAAAACCCTAATATGTAAACTAGGTTTTTGGTTCAATAAATAGAGGATGGGTTCACAAAAAAATTTAATGATTTTTGGATTCAAAAGAGAAACATACAAGAAATAAAGTTTTTTGAATGTAATATTGTGATGTTCAGATTTTATGAATGTAATATAATATTTTGACAATATAATTCATTTAAACATGTGAAATAAATACAAGTACTAAGTAACTAAGGGATAAAATATATCATATTTTGTTCTTTTTTATGTTTTGGAATGTGGTAGTGATCAATAATTGTTAAAAGGCTTCCATAAATATCTTGACATTGTTTACTCTCTATTCTAACTATTTTTGTCTACTAAATAATTGTGTCAATGTAGAATAGTAACATAGATGCTAGTATATGCTTGACATAGGTGTCCATTCAAGGATATGTACAATAATGATTCCAAATTTTGATCAATCTTATTTTTTTATCTATATAACCATTTTACATTAATGGATGTGTCTTCCTATGCACTTAATCCAAATAATAACCTAGACCCTAGTTCCTTTACATTTTACCTTTTGTAAGTTGGTGAAAAATGGTTAGTAAAGTGATTCAAGCTATCCCTAACAATTCCATTTGTTTATAAGTTTTGTATATATATCCTATACTCCAAAGAGGTCCTCAAACTCACATGTAGTTATCCCTCTTATGCATGTGTGTTAAATTTTAACAATGCAACTATATTCTCTTTTTATTAATAAACTTTTGCACAAGTGATTCAATATTATATTTTACCTTTTGAATGCTTTATATATTTTATTTAGTGTTGTAGTAAAATTTTATAGCTTTAAATAAATAATACTTTTTAGCTATATAGTTTCTTAATCAAATTGTTAGGTGTGTTAATTAGACTATAGCCTTTGTATATATAGTAACCTTTTTATTTTGAATTACAAACTAATGACACATGAAAATACAACCATAGGATGTGAAAAGAAGGATTAAAAATGGTCACAAAGTGAAAGATATGGAAAAGGATACAAAGAAAACCCTAGATAGTTGTATCACAGTTGGACACTAATGTTGATGATAGTGTCCAAGATGGACACAAGTGTCTAGGGGTTAAAAATAAATAGAAAATAGGAAAAAAATGTAGGAATCTCTATTCTACATTGGATGAAGATAAATAAACATAAAATATAAGCCCAAGGGGTATGTAAATCAAATAAAATAAGTTGTAACCAAAAAGGTCCATACGAGACTACATCACTAGATATTTAATTCTCAATTGAAAGGTATATATATACAAAGAGACTATAAATATGTGTAATTATACCAAAATGGGTGTCTAAAATTTATTAAAATTAATTATTAGTTATATGAATTTATTTTTATTTTTAAACTATAATTTTTTATCTGATTATTATTTATTTTTGGAAATGAATACCAATTGACCACCCCTTTATTAAAACCATGTTATAATTTTATATCTATTTTTAATTATTGAGTATGGAAATGTATTTCTAATAAAAAATTTACTCTCATCATAACTACAATATTTAAATGAAATTTAAATTATAGTATATCCAAATTGATGGTTGAATAAATTTTAGAAGTTAATGATAATATGGCATGCTCTTAATGATCTCATTACATATATTAAATAATTATTTAGATGTAATTAATTTTAATGTTCCTTTAAATAAGATGTCATTTTGGAAATTAGAATAATATAATGTTATCAAATGCATGTCTTGATTAGAGTGATAGGGATTTGATATTTCATTCTTAATGGTATCCATCAACCAATTATGTATCTTAATTTTTTATTGAAATGGCCTATGTCAATAGTGTCATTGTTATCCATTAACAACAAAATATTTTTTATAAAATACAATATCTTAATATTTCATTTATAGATTGAAGGGGGCACAAACATAGTCACTAAAATTTGGTCATAAATAATTGATTATGTTATTTTTAACCCTATCTAACTTTAGTCAAATTGAGCACTTAATATGGACCTATTTGACCACCGCACTCTATCCTAAGAAACTATATGGACCCATTTATTTTCTAAATTACTATTTAACACATAAAAAAATGTTCTCACTACTAAAAAAACCAATAAGCATATGTACAGAGATTATAGATACCAAAATTGACATGTTTCATTACATGATGATGAATAAAAACTCTTTCATTCTCTACTCAACCCAACTCTAATACTTACAAACATAATTCCTTGTATTGAATCGTTCAATCTCTTTCTTAAACAATCCCTTACTAAGATTTTCTTATTTCAACCTTCCTAACTTCTTGGGATTATTTAAATCATTCCTTGGACTTGACATAAACTTCACTCCCCATCTTACCTCTCATTTTATTCATCTTCTCAATCCTTTCATACAATCTCCTTCATTAGCCTTTACTAGGCTATGGGCTTCTTTAGGCCAAATGACCTAAAATATTGAATAAGGTTTTATATATACAATATATCAACATGAAATATCTCTCTAAGGACTTCCAAAATTATCTCAACTGGTCTCAAACACCATCACAACCTCAATTTCCTTCTTCACTTATCAAACTTTTAACCACCCTTCAATCCTTGTAACCTTTTTTCTAGATTTTTCCTCTTATACATACTATTATGGTTCAACATTGAGAAAATAAGGGAATTATCCTACACCCTCTATCACCTTTTAGGTATCCATGAACTTTTAATAGGTAATTCATCTATGAGATACCTTTTCTGACACTCACAAAGACCTAATTAGGTATTTTAAGCCCTCTGTAACACACAATCATCCATATACCCTACGTACAATTTTGTAATGGTATAAAAACCTCATAATCCTCTTATTCACCTCAAATCTAAATTGACTACTAATTTTTTCCACTTTCCACTAGCTAAATCAGTAGTTATTCCATTTCCATGGATTTTACCCTAAACTAGGGTTTCTATAGTCTTGCACAGACATGAGACAGTAGAATAATGGTTTAATTAGCTAAAATTTTATTTTAAATGTCCAAATAGATAGTATTAGGTCTAAGTTAACTAAACACAACTTTATAAAACCCTAAATTTTCTTGATTATATCATATTCATGTACCATCAATAGATTTTATAGTGTTCTTATGGATATAGTCTAACTCTAACAAAACAATACAAGGTTTTGAGGGAATTTAGACTTACTTCAGGGTATTTAAATTTGTTGGGAAATAAACCGAAAGCACACAATTGATTACCAATACCAAGCAACTTAATATGCGGAAATAAACCAGATTCACCAAGTAACTAGAATTCAGAATAACACAAGATATGAGAGACAATACACAACTTGTATTAACACTTTATACAGAAAAGAATACAATAGAGAATATCCCACATCTTCTCCACCACCTTACAGAGGTTTGCCACACCTCAAGTGAACAGTAATTCTTCTCCCCAAAGCTCTCCCTCTCAGGTCCCAACACCCAACTCAAAATATAGAGTTGGTGTTCACCTCCTGTGCTCCACGCACACCACAAGTGCTCCACGCACTCCACAAGTACTCAAGGTACTTCAAGTAGATCTCCTATGAACCTAAAACAACCTGTAATTCAATAGACCATACTTATGGAAGGAACTCCCTTGCCTTCCTCTTTGCTCTATCCAAGTACACACCTGTACTCCAAGTAGATCCTGCCTGATACTGCTCCCTGTTGTGTTGCTGTCTATATGATCTTGCACACCTGAAAATCAAACACGGTTCTACTCACCTGTGAACCTTGACCTTGCACACACATACACCTGTAGATCAACGATCTTACTTACCATGTAGATCTCCTATATAGGCCATGCAACTGTGACCAAGATCCTACACACCTGAAGAATCCTGCTGACTCTCCAAAACCAGCACCTGCACCTGGTACTGTGGAACTAGGAGGAACACCCTTGCTCACCTCACACATAGAAGGAACAAACCTTGCTCAACTCAAACTAGAACACTTTTCCAATACAACCATGAGTCTATTATATAGATCTCATCCAAACAATGATTAGACATCTAATTACAATAATTAGATCCACAGCTCTCAGTCTAAAAATAGATCTCTTCATGCAAACACTTGGTTCATTAGCTAACTACCCGTAATAAGCACAGTCTGAACCACACAGGTGACCGACGTCAGTCCCTGTCTACCTGGGGGTCGCCGACGCCGGCCGATCCATGACTGACATCGGTTGCCTTCTTGTCTTCTACCTACCGACATCAGTTGGCCAGACCAACGCCAAAGACTTCTGACACTCAGCAACTCATCCTGCAACCTCCTCCATGTCTGCATCAGTGAAGCTTTTAGCTCCACAACCTAACAATCTCCCACTTGGAGATAAACAGCTGCACTGTACTTGTACCTGTACCCCGTCTAATCTATTTCTTGGTTTGTATCCCTCTTCAAGATCAATCTTGAAGACAACCCACCACACAACCTGTGATGTACCTCCTGTCATCTGAGTACCCTGCCACATCCAAACCTACAAACACATGTAGTGAAGTCCTGACCCTGCATAGCATGTATACCTGCTGCTGGTCCCTCTCAAATACCTAAGAACCCACTTCCCCGAATTGGCTCCTAACTCTCTGACAGCTCCCACTGCATGGGAATACTCAGGTCTATACCAGACCTCATGTGATTTCAAACACTGTACCTGTCTAGCCCTTAGTGTGCTCTGGCTCTACATTCTGAACCTAGCCAGCACCTGATTCACATCAGCTCCCACTCAAGACAAAATCAACCTGTGATCTCCATGCCTCCCATGTCAAAGAATTCCGCTGCTCCAAACTCCTCATGACATGCCACTGAACTAATCTTACCCTTAGCTCAACAAAACCCTGTATGTACAAAACCAGGTAGCTAGCATACCATCCACATACAGCAATAGAATGATGTTGCAATCACCATCCCCTTGGTAAGTCAAACCACAGTAGTTACCTGACACTGACTGAAGCCATGCTTCGTCCTCCACCTGTCAAACCCTGTACCACTATCCTGCAGCTCCACAAGACCATAAACCTGGTCTTCCGTCTAACGTATCCGTTCTCTCTATTCTTCTACTAAGATATCCATTCATCTCTGTGCTTTCATCCAGCTAGCAATCCTACCAAAAACACCTGTTTGGTTCTCCTCCAAGGAATCACATCCTCATCCATGCCGAGCTCACACCTATTTCTTGGATCCTTCCTGCTCTACAATCAGCAATAAGTATAAAGAAGAGGAACAACGAATTTGAGGGCCTACTTACGCCTTCAGTCCTCTGTATGGGTGTTTGAGACTCCTTGACAGTGTGTTGTCCACCCAAAATCTGTTACAGTGACTGACCTCGGTCACTCCATAGTCTGCATCCGACCGACATCGGTTCCATGCGTCTGTCTCTGACTACCATCCCTGTGGTGTCCCTGCTACCGATGTCGGTCCCCTGATCGACATTGATCTTACCTACTGCCGACGTCGGTCCTTCTGACCGACGTCGGTCTTACCCTGCCTGACATCACCGGCTTCGGTCTGCACATGACCAACATCGGCACCTATCTGTTTGATGCTGGTTCCTCCTGACTGATGCCGGTACCTGTGTTCGCCTGTGAGTGATGACTTTTTACCCGCGAGCTTCTTTGAATCAAAACCCATGTCCAAACTGCCCTGCTCAGAAGTATCTAGCCACGTCCACTGGGTTCTGTCTGCCATCTCCTCCAAGTACACCAAGGCTTTCTAGTTCTTAAGCCTATCAAATATATCTGTCTTCCGCTTAAGAACATGCATCTCCTTCCTGCTCATGTGACCAAGCCTACGAAGCCACGTCTCCACAACAAAAGAAGAATCAATAATATAAACAAGTAGATAAAGGGTACCTTTTTTCTTACCACTAGCTAATTCAAGTGCATCCACTGTGAGAGTTCTTGTGCATCTCTCATCACCCAATCTTTTTGAATAAATTAGCCATATCTCCAAACCTGGGACCTGCATGACCTTCATCAACACCTGTGTGTTGGCCGCCTACAATTTCAGCTTCACTTCCCCTTTGCCAATTCTTTGGCAAGGCTTACCAGCTCCTCTACCTAGGGCTGCATGGAAAGAGGCAACCGAATCTTTTATCCAAGATTCAACTTTATCCAAGAAACCTCCTAGAGCATCCTGTGCCACATAACCTGCAACATCTGCTTCTTCAGTTTCTTCATGTTGATCTGCTACCAACCAACAATAATCTTTTACCTGCTCTTTCTTTTCATAGGACCGTGAGTGACCATCTATGATTTTCAACTCCTCCATTCTTAGCTTACTTTGATCTACTGTTGCTCTACTCCCACTCGATCAAAAACCCCTGAGAGTGCCCTCTAACCAAACACAAAACCTGCTTCATGCAACCTTAGCTCTGATACCACGTGTTGGTGGTATCAAGCTATGAGCCAACAACCTTGCTCTGATACCACGTGTTGGGAAATAAACCGAAAGCACACAATTGATTACTAATACCAAGCAACTTAATATGCGGAAATAAACCAGATTCACCAAGTAACTAGAATTCAGAATAACACAAGATATGAGAGACAATACACAACTTGTATTAACACTTTATACAAAAAAGAATACAATAGAGAATATCCCACATCTTCTCCACCACCTTACAGAGGTTCGCCACACCTCAAGTGAACAGTAATTCTTCTCCCCAAAGCTCTCCCTCTCAGGTCCCAACACCCAACTCAAAATATAGAGTTGGTGTTCACCTCCTGTGCTCCACGCACACCACAAGTGCTCCACGCACTCCACAAGTACTCAAGGTACTTCAAGTAGATCTCCTATGAACCTGCAACAACCTGCAATTCAACAGACCATACTTATGGAAGGAACTCCCTTGCCTTCCTCTTTGCTCTATCTGAGTACACACCTATACTCCAAGTAGATCCTGCCTGATACCGCTCCTTGTTGTGTTGCTGTCTATATGATCTTGCACACCTGCAAATCAAACACGGTTCTGCTCACCTGTGAACCTTGACCTTGCACACACATACACCTACAGATCAATGATCTTACTTACCATGTAGATCTCCTATATAGGCCATGCAACTGTGACCAAGATCCTACACACCTGAAGAATCTTGCTGACTCTCCAAAAACAGCACCTGCACCTGGTACTGTGGAACTAGGAGGAACACCCTTGCTCACCTCACACACAGAAGGAACAAACCTTGCTCAACTCAAACTAGAACACTTTTCCAATAAAACCATGAGTCTATTATATAGATCTCATCCAAACAATGATTAGACATCTAATTACAATAATTAGATCCGCAGCTCTCAGTCTAAAAATAGATCTCTTCATGCAAACACTTGGTTCGTTAGCTAACTGCCTGTAATAAGTGCAGTCCAAACCACACAGGTGACCGACGTCGGTCCCTGTCCACCTGGGGGTCGCCGATGCCGACCGATCCATGACCGACGTCGGTTGCCTTCCTGTCTTCTACCTGCCGACGTCGGTTGGCCAGACCAATGCCAAAGACTTCTGACACTCAGCAACTCATCCTGCAACCTCCTCCATGTCTGCATCAGTGAAGCTTTTAGCTCCACAACCTAAAAAAAATTTCCATAAATTTTGTCCACAATTAAATTGTCACTCTAATCCTCTTTATGTCATGACTAACTCTTTATTAATCCTTTTCCAATCATCCAAACAAGGTATTGTTAACTATCTCACTTAGAACAGAGCTCTCACATGTTGAAAGTGCTTCTAATGGATTATTTCTATTTTGTAAACTTATATAAATTTATAATACCTAAAATATGTTTTCATAATCATAATATAACTTCTTTCAATAAATGGGAACTTCATTAAACTCCAAAACATATAAAACCTCATTTTCCTTCTTGGACTATGCCTTGTAAACAAGGTACTATATATATTGTCATCTGAGTCTTAGTTATTTATAACAATAAAACTTTGCAAAAAAAATTTAAATAATTTAATGTGTCAAATTTAATTCACAAATAATAACAATTCTTAGACACAAACATATACATTTTACATGTTATCTTTTATTAATTCCTTTAATTTACACAATACTGTCACCATAGACAAGGTACTAGATTATTCATTATTACACTAAATTATCATAATCCTCCATACCTATACATATTTTTCATCCCTAAATGACTCTAAAACTTCCTACCCACCTTTATTATATGAGACTAACATCTTAATTATATTCCAATACTCGTTACCTTCTTGTGAAAACTACATCCTTGATAATTAACTTCTTAAGACAACTAACTTCACATAATAGTTACATTATATGACCTTAGTAAAAGTAATTTACCTTATTAAATGTAAATTAAAACACCTTATATAATCTTACCTAGGCTCACTTAATACCCTATAACAATAATTGCTAACATTACATTCTTTTACACTTATCAAAACACTCCTGACACACTAATTACATTTCAAATATTCAAATTCATATTTTGGTGGGAAAAGATCCCAATGAAAATAAAAAATAACACCAAGCTACTTGATGACTCAATTTCCCTTCTTATACCTCTTCAAGTCTTCTAACACCAAAACGAATCAAAAAATTATGAAAACACACTTGATTGCATGAACTTATTTGATGTTCTTGCATCATACTCCCAAACAAAAAAGAAGTTGAACTCCAATAGCCTATTATGATTTTATTTTGTGTCCTCCAATTCATGATCCTTGGATCATCCTTGTATTTTTATTCTCCTTAATTATTAATTTTATCCTCTTTGATATCATGCTTGCCTCTATCAAAGACAAATTTGCCTCATTACTTGCATCAATTAATAGTTAATGTACACTCACCCCTAAAGTTTTAGCTCTATCATATGGTTTGTGTTTGCCCCAAAACATTATTTATTTACTTATTTTATCTCCTTCACTTTTAATCACCTACATACTTTCAACAAAAATAATGGCAATGTCATGCTTAGTTACTTTAATTTGCTACCATGCTACTAACAATGCTTTATTTTCATTTTCTTTATCCTCCATTATGAGGTCCTCAGCTACTACAACTTGAATTTTCTCTTCATTCTCCATCAAATCACCATGAAAGGCTCTCTCCAAAGCTACCAATTCTACTTCCAACTATTCTTTATTATCATGCACAAACTAATAATCAGATTGTTTACCTTGTTCAATCAATTACAATTCACTTTCTAAGCCTTCAATGAGGCCTTCTAACTGATCCACTTCTTCTCTATCATTCAAATTATATATATGGATTAAACTAACATATTTTACTTCACTCAAAATGACCTCACTCATCTCAAAGTGTTATTCACCTTCAACTTCTTTCATCCTCATCCCATACTTATTCATTTTATTCTTAAGTTGTTTTCATAGCAACCTCTTCTATTCTCTTTCCACTCTCATCACTTTCATTTTAATTCTCTTCATCTATAACTTGATTGGACACCTTTTTGGCTTCTCTCTCATGACCCATCCGTATTATGGGATCTTAATTTCTCTCATTTATCTTGTCATGACTAGCAACTCATCCAACTATTGCCTCACCTCTATCATCTCTTTCTCCATTTTTCTATTCTTGGTGTCATCTTGTATGATCACCTCTTTATGGTAGCTTACATCACTCATTACCTATTTTATCTCACATTTATTTATATTCATCTTATCCAAGATGTATCCCAATCTCTTGGTCTCACCCAAACCTATACCTCTTTGACAAGCCTCATCTACTTGTCACCTCATAACCTCTCACTTGGGTATAACCTCTCAACTAGGTCTATCTTCTCTCTCTTTTCCATTTCCTAGGATAAATATTTCTCCCTCTTTAAGATAACTTTTAAACTCACTCTCTTGAGATTTATAACAACTCTCTCTTCTCAACAAGCCTCACTAGCTTTAGGGTTGGCTACCAATCTCTTTCAACTTTTCATTCACACTTAAAACTCATCACTATCTCAAGAACAAATCAAAAACATTAAAAGAAAAAAAAAACAAACATGTACATTTTGATTTTAGACTATCCTTATCATTTTTTACCAATGAAAATTCTTATCTTATGTAGAGAAACTCTTTCATTCTCTACTCAACCCAACTCTGATACTTACAAACATAATTCCTTGTATTGAATATTTCAATCTCTCTCTTAAACAATCATTTACTAATATTTTCATCTTTCAAACTTCCTAAATTCTTGGGATTACTTAAATACTACCTTGGACCTACCATAAACTTCACTTTCCATCTTACCTCTCATTATATTCATCTTCTTACTCCTTTCATACAATCTCATTCATTAGCCTTTACTAGGATATGGGCTTATTTAGGCCAAATGACCTCAACTCTTGAATACGAATTTATATATGGGCTTGAAAAAATTGTCTCAACTAGTCTCAAACACCATCACAACCTCAACTTCTTTCTTTACTTATCAAACTTTAAACTACCCTTCAATCTTAATAGCTTTTTTTATGGATTTTTCCTCCTATATGTACTGGTATGATTCAAAACTAAGAAACCAAGGTAATTTTATAATACCTTCTATCCCCTTATAGGTCTTCTTGAATTTTTAATATCCAATTCATCTTCTAGATACCTTTTTTGACACTTTCACATACCTAATTAGGTCTCTTCAATCCTCTATAACACACAATCATCCATATACCATACATACAAGTCCATACTAATATAAAATCCTCATAATCCTCTTATTCACCTCTAAAATTGAAGCTTTTCCACATTTTACTATCTAAAACATTAGTTATTACATTTTTTTGGATTTTACCCTAAACTAGGGTTTTTCTAGTCTTGCACAAACCTAAGAGGGTATAATAAAGGTTTAGTTACATCAAACTTTATTTAAAACATCCAAATGGCCATGATAAGGTATACCTAACCTAAATACAACTTTATAAAACCCTAGCTCTACTTTATTACATCTTATTCATGTACCATCCATGGATTATGTATCATTCTTATGGATACAGTTTAACTGTAACAAAACAATACAAGATTTGAAGGGAATTAAACTTACCTAATGGTAATTAAATTTTACTTCAAGTTTATCCACCATTACATTATCACTCTAATCATATTTATGTCACAACTAGCTCTTTATGAATCCTTTTTCAATCATCCAAATAGGTATTGTTAACGGTCTCACTTAAAATAGAGCTCTCATAGGCTGAGAGTGATTCTAATGGATTCTTTTGAGTTTTTCAACATATATAATTTGATAAGACATATAAAAGGTATTCCTAATCATAATATAACTTATTTTGATAAATGGATGCTTCATTAAACTCCAAAATATATAAAACCTCATTTTCCTTCCGAGGTTGTGCCTTGTAAATAGGGTATTATATAGACTATCATCTGAGTCTTAGTTCATTATAAGAATCAAACTTTTCCAAAATATTTTAAGGCCTTCAATGCATCAACTTGAAATCACAAATAATAATGATGCTTAGACACAGACATATACATTTAACATGCTATCTTTTAGTAATTATTTTTCTTGGCACAATATTGTTACTTAATATAAAATGGATATAATGAATAATCATTTCTATTTTTAAGTTAAAATTATTCATGAATAAGTGAAAATAGATGATTATGTTGATATTCCTCCATTGGAACATGAAAATCGAGATAATCAACAAGAAAATACTGATAAATATACTAATGAAAGACTAGACATAATTGATCCTAATGAAATTAATTAGGTAGATCCTATAAATTATAATGTGAATTTCATGTATGCCTCTATTAAAGTCCAAAATATATGGGTATATTTCTCTAATTTATCTTGGCATCTAAGGTCTCACACCTAGATAATATTCCTACATTTAAATTAACTCAATAAGATCCATTTACCACTGGTAACCAATCCTTTCAATCTAGTTTTTATACATCACGTATTTATACCACTTATAATAGTACTATTCTTGTTCATACCACTTCAATGACCTATGTGACAACTTCAATGACCTATGTGACATCTACCTAGGTTTTGGGGATAACACGAGGCTTTCAATAGATTTTAATGCTTGCCCCTATGTAGGAAATATTCACTCTTCCCATGATGGATATACACATTACATTTTAAACCTCACCTAATGTGAATTCCATTGAGCAAGTTTTTACACCTATGGATACAAAGGTTTTAAAATTATAATAAGGTTCATTAAGATCTAACCATTCTATAGATTCACACACCTTGCTCCATAGCCCATTAACCATTAAGATATAGGCATGCCCATCACCAATAGGTTTCATAGCTCTGAAGTTCCCATTATATGAAATTAAAAGTGATTCCATGTAACACCTAGGTAAGTGCACAAAGTTGGGGGATAAAGTATGACATTTCCCTAACTTTTAATTTTTTTCAAAGGGTGTACAACTTTTTTTTTTTAAAATTTAGGCTTATTCTTGTTCCCAAGAATTAATGGCATACACCCTTTTTAAAGGGGGTACTCCCTTTTCAAAGGGTGTACACCTTTTACAAATAGAGTACACCTTTTGTAAATTAAAGGGAGTACATGCTTTGTAAATAGTGTACACCCTTTATAAGGAATAAAGGGCATACACCCTTGTTTATTTTCTTGAAATCAATCATGTGGCCTTGGCATTTTGGTCTTTTTCCTCTTTTCACATACACAAATTTATATACATGTATGTGCTTTGGAGTTACATCTTGCCAATGGTATTCGACATTTGAGTTGCTATAGGTGAGGTATGTTGATTTTTATATTTTATTTTTTTTCATTTCTATTTTTATTTATTTATTCAATTAGAGGTTTGAATTTAGGTTTGCATTATATTCTCTTGAATTGCCTAAAAAACTTGTATTTTTATTTCAATTTAGATACACAAGCTTGATGGATCCATTGCATGAATAAAATGTTAGACAAAACCCTAAATAATTTTATTTTGCACAAGAATAAATTCAATTATATGAACAATACAATTTATAACATCCAAAATTTCAAATAATCATCAATGGTTTTCATCACTCTTTAGTTGATAGTGCACACATTTCACTTGCTTACACTACAGACTATTTTTAATGAAGTGGGAAATGTAAATTTGCAACTTGATGAAATGTTACATCGAAAGAGGTCATGAAATAATTTTATTCTTAAAAATTATCATATGAAGATGTTAATAAAAAAAATAAAAAAATAAGTTGTGTACTTTTTTTGTTAAGCTTGGAACCAACCAACCTCCACCAACAAATTGCAAACATATTAGTATTGATTGGTGTGTTCATGAGGAGATGAAAAATAAATTTTGGGTTAGGTGTTACATGGTGTTTGATGAGCCTCCATGCAATAATAATGAAGTTTTGTTATACTTTTTGAGAAAATTTTATTTTGAGTTTGTGTTGCAATAAATTCCATACTATTTTGACATGAAGGCCTCCTAAGTTAAATGAGGTGGGTCTTCATTTTATATACCTAGTTCTAGATGAGACTAAAACCATCATAACTGAGCTCAGAGAAACATAAGGATAATATCACATACATATATTCTTAAAAGTTTGCATCATAATATATAGATGAACACCCTTGAGGTGGTTACGAGTCTGACACAAGTTATGATTGAGCATGTTATGCATACATTGAAGAACTTCTACTCATCTTATAGGTGGTGCTAGTGGTAGTGGTGGTGTTGGTGGTAGTGGTAGTGGTGGCAGTGGTAGTGGTGGTAGTGGTTTTGGTGGTGTTAGTATAGGTGCTAGTGTCCCTCTTCCTACTCATATTGTAGTTCATGTGCATCATTACACATAATGTGGGAGGAAGTATATGTGACCTCCCATTCAAGTGTGACATACACTAAGTAAATTTATGGAGACTGGCATGTTAGATCATATGCCACCTATGGATACTTTAGTAGTACATAATACTAGCATGCCAAACACTAGGATGACAAAGCATATGTCACCTATATATGCTTTATTAATGCATGACAATAGTATGCCAGACACTATGCTAGATGTACTATCTTCACTAAATCCTATTAGGATATGCCATCTTATTGTGTGGGAGTTATTAACTTAACCATCTATATTTGATAAATAGTTTTAATTTTAATTATAGTTTGCTTATATTTGTAACAGAATATTAAGTTTATTTTCTAGTATGTGTTTACTTAATTGACTCATTTATTTGACTAAACTTGTTATTTGTTGCTTGTATAGATGATTGGTAATATTTTGGGTAGCTCAACAGGCCTTGAATATATTTTAGAGGTCACAATTGGCACTAGTGTTCCCTATACACAGGTTTGGATATTTTTTAATTACATATTTATTTTCCTTTGAACAAAAAACTATGTTTTAAGATATATAAAATAATAGATTTTTATCATGTTCATTGGATTCACACATTATTCATTTATTGATTTTATAAATGATGAGGTATATTATGGGAACCCCTCATGGATGAGAAGAAGGTTTTATTGATGTTGCAGCTACATTAAAGAATCCACTATCTCTTTAATAGGTCATGATTTATGGATGGAGACTGGTGAGAACACATAGTAAAATTGTTTTTAACTTTAAACAATGATATTTTATGTCATATTTACATGTTTTTATGCACATCTAGATCTAACAATATATATATATGCTCCATATGTTTCCCATCATGGGTGTATATGTGGTCTCATATCCCTAGATAACCATTTATATATATTATAATTAGTGTAAAATCATTTTACAAAATTTTGTTCTTAAAACTTTTATCAAATTTTCACTATACAATTTTTATGCATTAATTTTTATGTTCCATATGTTGTGCAGACACCAAAAAATTTAGTGGTTTTTGATGAAATAATACATGAATCACATGATGAGATGAGAGTCTCTCCTCATATTGAGACATCCAACACCCATGAATCTACATCTATGCCAACGAAACATAATTTATTTGGAGGCAATGAGGAGTAGGAGAACTAGTTGTTGTACTAGGAGTCTATTTATAGACACAATCAATTTTGTATATCGATGTGGCCCACAGTGACTAATATGGTGGATATTGAAGAACAAGCAATCAATTTATTTTGTATATTGGGATTTCCAAAATATAACTCTAGTCTTATATGGATTCTAATTGACATAAGTACTCTTCTATTGAGAATTACGAAAGGATTATTAGTTATTGTATGGCTCAAAATAAAAATATTTTATGCCTATATGGTATATTTTGTCTATGTACATGTTATGGTCTACAATTTGTATTGATATATGTAATATTATTTATGTTAAGTTATGACATATAACTTTTCATGTATCACACATATACTATTCATCAATATGATTCCTTTACCTATGCATATTTTATATGTTGATCATTTAATGTTTACACATATTATTGGTTAATAATCATTATTAATTCATATGGGGTTAAAAATTCACATTATTATCTAAGTTAGGTGCTTTATCATTAAGTATATTTTACTTTTATATGTGGTATTTACTATTTATTTGTTTCATTTACAGTTAATTACATATCAGTTTACAATTGTGATGTAATTGGACTTGTGATTAATTTAATGGACATTAAATATTATAAATTGTACTTGATCATAGTTTTTAGGAGGTCTAGTAATCTAGGAGCAATTTAATATTTACTTATTTTATTTACATTTAATTACATATCAATTTGCAATTATGATGTAAGTATACTTATGATCTCTTTCAAAGACATAAATATTAAACTTGTACTTGATCATATTTGTTAGGAGGTCTAGTGATGAAGGAAAAATTTACTAATTACTTATTTCATTTACATTTAATTATTGTAATTGTGATGTAAGTGGACTTTTGATCAATTTCAGGGATGTAGATATTATAAGTTGTACTTGATCATAGTTGTTATGAGGTCTAAAAATGATGCAAGAGCATTCTACCAACATGTAATAAGGTCTTTTTTAAAGTGTCCTAGAGATCTCATAGATTGAATTTACTCAATAAAAGGTCTCACTTGGCCTTAAAAGAGTGAAATATAGATCCTAGATGGTACTTTACTATTTTCCCTATTTTAGTTAGTTTCACACATTTCTTAGTTTTGGAAGAAAAGTAATGAAACTAATAATAGGGTGTGTAGAGGAATACCTGGTAAAGTGCATGTGTGATCCAGACAATGGTGAAAACTCTTATTTGGCTTGGAAGGAATAACCGACAGAAAGGAAAGCACTAAACAGAACTTGTTTGTTAGACAAAGATGAAGGGTGGAATACCTAGCATATGCTAGATCTAAGAATCAAAAGCTTACTAGGATGTTTGTCAATCCACTCCCTAATAAAAATTAAATTTGATAAAGGAAGGAAAAGATACTTGTATCCAATAATAAGAAAGTAAATGTTATGAAAGGAGAAAATAGATGCTTGTTTAAATTAAAAAAACTAAAATAGAAAAAGTAGGTCAATGATTGATGATAAAATGGTCGAGGTTTGGACTATAAAATCATAAAAGTCAATGTTACAAATAAAAAATAGAGAAAATTGGGTTTGATTGGGGAAAAGGGGCTGAAAATAGCTTTCTAGAATTTTATGCCAAAGTGACCATTGGTAGTCAGGTGAACTATCGATGGTTGGGTTTGACCATCAGTGGTTGGGGTAAACCATTGGTGGTTATGGAACCAGCGGTGGTTGCCTATGCAAATCTAATAATGATTAAAATAAAAGGTGTAGATTAGGTATTTTGACAAACAAAGGTCTATAATAGGACTGAGGGGTAGAAAATAAGATATTGATGGATCTAATAGGGTAAGCAAGCTAGAAATAAGATAAATGAACCAAACAAGTAAAAGATACCTAAAACTTCATAATGGAATGCTAAAGTGATTTGACTAGAGTGATAGTACTTGAGATTTCAAACATGATTTTGATAGAGGTTTGGGTCTCTAATGGTGTTTCTTTCTCGCTAAAAGGATGTTAAACACCTATATGTAAGAGACCTTGGATGCAACATTCTAAATTTTGGATTGTCCCTCCCTTTCACTTCCTCCTCTTCTCCTTTTGTAGGATGAAGTTGCTAATTAGGATGGTTGAAATTACTAATTTGATAGGGGAATAAAGTTTCTAATTCACATCACTTTAAATTATGTTTTAAAAGCAAGCTTTTATTCAGGGAAATGCTTATCTCACATAAAGTTGTCAATAGTTTAGTGCTATAAAATTGGTTTGGGGACCTAACCATTGATAGTTAGGCTAACCATCGATAGTCAAAGGTCTCGAAAAAATAGGTTAAATAAAGTTAAATTAAATGGTTTAGTTAAATGTGTTAAGTTAGGGGTCAAGTTAGTAAGTGAGTTTAGTTGACTAGGTGGTCTACTAAAAATAAGGCTAGACAAGGGTCAAAGAGGTTGTCATGTCCCATTTTTAGGTGACATCACTCAGAGTTGATGATTAGCCTATCATGCGACCTTCGTAGGCTAATAGGATGGATAGAGGGTCTTGATGGAGCTTGGCTTGGCTTCAATTAGCAGAATTTCGAACACATTTAGCCTGAGCTCCTATTATTTAGGGATATTTGACATGCAGCGGAGTGCCCTTATTTTGGTATGGTCATGTGTAGAATCACTTCTTGATTCACCAACTTCAGATGGATTGAGGATCTGACATGTATTAAGGGAGATATTAATATTTGATTGATTTAATCAAATATTAATTATTTGGTCTATTTTTAATTAAGAAACCCTAATTCTAATTTAAGAAACCCTAATTAGGGAAAGCACATCTTTTGAGAGTATAAGGGTTTCTCATGGGAGAGAGTTGGAAAAATTATCCATTGATTATCCATTTGATTATTGATATTGATTATTGCTAAGAATTCTTCTGTGAAGACTGAGCCAAGGGTTCTAGGATTCCATTTGCATTGGAGAACGTCCACTCTTCAGTGTGTGTGATTTAGAGGCTATGAAATATCAGCTGATCTATTGCCGATTTGAGAGATAGCTTCATACAAAATTTATCACAGAGGTTTACAGGTTTGGGAGATAACTTCACACAGAAGTTATCACAGGGATTTCAGGTATTTATTTCTTTATGTTTTGATTTAATAAATTGTCTAGATAGAGATCTTGAGATCAGGGATCCAGAATACAGGCTGCAGCATATTATCTTGCTTTTATATAGAATTAGTACCAATTCATACAATTTCGTACCATTCAGCCACAGGCCGAACAGTGTCGCAGGGGACACAGGAACTGACATCAGCATACCAGTGACCCACATCGGCCGACTGAAGACCGACGTCGATAGATTAGCTGACCGATAGATACTGATGTTGGCAGTATATCAACCGATGACGGTGATTGTGTTGTTGACACAGCAACCCGAGAGCCGTTCTAGATTTGTAAAGATCACGTTTTGAGATGATATTTGTATTACTTTATATGCATGCCAGAGATATATTATTATAATCATTCTGAAGAATAATAAGAGCACTGATTTGTGAGTTAAGAGATTTATTGTGGTTTATTTGTTTATTTGAATTTATCTTGCAAAATCATATCTTTGTTCGGAGCTTCTATTTTTCTATAGTCCCTACTGGTTGGGGATATTACAGTGGTATCAGAGCTTTTGTCTTGCTATATTCCCTATTGGATAGGGGATATTACAGTGGTATTAGAGCTTTTGTTCTGGTATCAAAAGGGGACATTATAGTGGTATCAGAGCTTTTGTCTTTTTATATTCCCTATTGGACAGGGGATATTATAGTGGTATCAGAGCCAAATTCCTGCCATCTTGTTGGGTAGAACAGAGCCAAATTCCTGGCATCCTGTTGGGTAGATCAGAACCAAATTCTGCCATCTTGTTGGGTAGTTTAGGTAGCTTGGTCATTGAATCAGCTAAGTAACCATGATTACTTCAATTAATCAGGACACCAAAGAATTATTTTGGGTTATGGCCACAGGCCAGCAACAGATGATTCAGGCACTACAGGGACTCACTACTATGGTAGAGAGGATGAACACACCTATTTGATAGAATGGGGAGCAAGGGGATAATACGAGTGTTACTATTAATTAGAGACTATGGCAGACCCATTCCAGGATAGTTGATAGGCCTACACGGCCTACATTTGTTAAGAATGATTCAAAGGCCAACCCAGTAGCACCACCTTTGGATTGAGAGGTTCTTAACGGTCTACACAGGAAAAAAATTTGCTTATACTGCAAATTTCCATATGATGCCAATCACGATTGTCTTTTGAGGCCTAAAGGCAAGGCAAATCATGTAATATGGGCATATTGTGAGGATTCGAAATTAGAAGATTTTGAACAGTAGGATAGTTCTAAGGAGTCAGAGGCAGAGGCTTCAGAGCCTAAGGTAGAGGCAATGAAGGTGGCTCACCAGGATTTTGAGAGACATGTGGTTGAGCTTAGTCATGAGGATTTGGACTCTCAGTTAGTTGCAGAGGACGAGGGAGCTAGAGATTGTGATGATGAGGTAGTTTTAGCAGTAGCTTCTTTGAAGTTAGATGAGGATAAGTCTGATGCTTGCATTCAGAGTGTGGAGGTATACTCAGAGGTTAGTACATTAATTATTGTTGGTGAGTACGTTCTTATAGTTATAGCTGAGGAACATGTTGTTGGGGATGACACACATGTTCAAGATTTAGGAGTACCTGGTCCTGATGAGTTTGGGATACCAGTGGAGTCGAGTCTCCAGATTGATTCTTCTCATACCGATGATAGTGTGTATAATTGGTCGTGCCATCTTTATAGAGGGATCAGTTATGGGATGGATTGGCACCATCTTTTGTAGATGGAATTAGTAGTTGCAAGTTACACAGCTTGTAGTATCAGTGCACCCAGGACAGTTTATTAGAGATTGGATTTGGTGTCAGTAACTCAGGTACCTATGGTTGTCATATCCATGGTGCAGTTGTGTGTGAGTGTCAGTTAGACAGGGACTTGAGTTTTGACAGAGTTGATATTTTAGTTGGATTGAGTTCCACAGAGTGGGTTCTTCTATCAGCATCTACAGTTGGTCTACAGATAATCTTGTCAGTGACATCAGTTGTTTGGGTGTTGAGTGTAGTTTTTCAGTTGCTAATTTTAGTACTTTTGATGCTGTTGATGCTGATGACTTCTTCACAAGGGTTGATTGGTGACATGAGGGACATTACACAACCTTTTCCATGGGATCCAGGTGGATTGAGTGGTTTATTATTTTGACATTGCTTGGGGACAAGCAATTTCAGGAGGGGCAGATTGGCATGTCCCCTTTTTAGGTGACATCACTCAGAGTTGATGATTAGCCTATCATGCGACCTTCATAGGCTGATAGGATGGATAGAGGGTCTTGATGGAGCTTGGCTTGGCTTTGATTAGCCGAATTTCTACAGTTGGTTTTCATTTGGGCTCTTTTGGACACATTTGGCCTAAGCTCCTATTATTTAGGGATATTTGACATGCAGCGGAGTGCCCTTATTTTGGTATGGTCATGTGTAGAATCACTCCCTAATTCACCAAATTTAGATGGATTGAGGATCTGACATGTATTAAGGGAGATATTAATATTTGATTGATTTAATCAAATATTAATTATTTGGCCTATTTTTAATTAAGAAACCCTAATTCTAATTTAAGAAACCCTAATTAGGGCAAGCACATCTTTTGAGGGTATAAGGGTTTCCCATGGGAGAGAGTTGGAAAAATTATCCATTGATTATCCATTTGATTATTGATATTGATTATTGCTAAGAATTCTTCTATGAAGACTGAGCCAAGGGTTCTAAGATTCCATTTGCATTGGAGAACATCCACTCTTCAGTGTGTGTGATTTAGAGGCTATGAAATATTAGTTGATCTATTGCCGATTTGAGAGATAGCTTCATACAAAAGTTATCACAGAGGTTTACAGGTTTGGGAGATAACTTCACACAGAAGTTATCACAGGGATTTTAGGTATTTATTTCTTTATGTTTTGATTTAATAAATTGTCTAGATAGAGATCTTGAGATCAGGGATCCAGAATACAGGCCGCAACATATTATCTTGCTTCTATACGGAATCAGTACCAATTCATACAATTTTGTACCATTCTGCCATAGGCCAAACAGTGCCGCAGGGGACACAGGAACCGACATCGGCATACCAGTGACTGACATCAGCCGATTGAAGACTGACATCGGCAGATTAGCCAACCGACAGAGACTGATGTTGGTAGTATATCGATCGACGATGGTGACTATGTTGTTGACACAGCAACCCGAGAGCCATTCCAGATTTGCAAAGATCAATTTTTGAGATGATATTTGTATTACTTTATATACATGCCAGAGATATATTATTGTAATCATTCTGAAGAATAATAAGAGCATTGATTTGTGAGTTAAGAGATTTATTGTGGTTTATTTGTTTATTTTAATTTATCTTGCAAAATCGTATCTTTGTTCGGAGCTTCTATTTTTCTATAGTCCCTACTGGTTGGGGATATTACAGTGGTATCAGAGCTTTCGTCTTGCTATATTCCCTATTGGACAGGGGATATTATAGTGGTATCAGAGCTTTTGTTCTGGTATCAGAAGGGGACATTACAATGGTATCAGAGCTTTTGTCTTTCTATATTCACTATTAGACAGGGGATATTACAGAGGTAGTTTATAATCAAAAAATATTGTGTGAAGTTTTTTACTGTCTAAATTTTACCCATTTTTGTTGTGTGACTTTGATCTAATAAGCTACAGAACAAAAAATAGATCAATGGTCAAGGTTTGATTGCCTCAAGTATGGGAGGAGGTGTTCCCCCTCAAACTGTGAGTTGATGAGGTGAAAACAAAATTAGGTAAGTTTTTGATAAATGGTAAATGGTTAGTTACAAGGTGGGTGATATAAAAAGGTTGGTAATTTAAGACATAAACATGTACACAAAATATGACTAAGAATGATAGTCAAGATTATACAAAGACTAAAGTTACCAATGTTGGTAAAAATAAGGGCGATTCTAGAAGAACATATGATAGGGGTGACCAGTCCATAACATTATTCATAGCTAATTGGGTAAGGCCTATCAAGGCATCTAGATAGGGTTGATATTGGTCACAAGTATCTAGGGTAGGAAGTGCTCTCATGAAATAACATAATAAGGTGGGTCATGTACAAGGTGGTACAAAAGTTTAAAAGTTTGGCATGGCAAGGTTCATCGATGTGGTCAAAATGACCATGTAGGGTCATCACAAAACATGAAAATTGTCTAAATCAAAAATGACTAGTGTTAAGGTGGATGTGATGTAATATTTTGTTGGTTGGGTGGTACTGGGTTGGTTGAGCTGAATCCTGTCTGGAATCTAGAACATAAATGCTCTGATACCACTTGTCAAGAATCTAGAACATAAATGCTCTGATACCACTTTGTTAGGATCTAGGAAGCACAATTGATTACCTTTGTATAAGCAACTAAATGCAGAATTTAACTAGAATCACAAGTAACTAGAATTTAGAAATAACATAGAATATGAGAGACAATACCCAATTGTATTAATACTCTTCCAGAAGGAAATACAACAAAGAAGATGCCACAGTCTTCTTCCTTACACACCTTTAGGGCTCCCACACCTCTAGGGCATAAACAATAAATCTCTTCAAGAGCTCACTCTCTCAACTACGGTCCCAACACACAACTCAAACACAAAGTTGGTTTTCACCTCCAACCAGTCAATATCACTACTTCTAGTACCACCAGTCAGTATCACTACTACCAGTACACAAGTACTCCATGTACTCCATGATCGAGTACACACCGTACTCCAAGTAGATCTCCCCTGATCGTACTACCTGTTGTGTTGCTGATCTCCATAATCTTGCTGCCACCTGTAGATCAACTTGGTTTTGTAACACCTGCAAACCTAGACCACCCACACATGAACACCTACAAATCAATGATCTTACTTGCCCTGTAGATCTCCCATGAACTTGCAACAACCTGCAATTCAAATGATCTTACAATTGGAAAGATCTACCTTGCCTTCCTCTATTGCACTCCTGTGGAACTAGGAGGAGCTACCCTTGCTCTCTTCACACTAAAGGAGTTAACCAAGCTCAACTCTAACTAGCACACTTTATAATACAGCCCATGAGTCTATTATATAGATCCCATGCAAACAATAATTAGACATCCAATTACAATAATTAGATTCATAGCTCAAGACTAAAATTAGTCCTTAACATGCAAACAACCATTTCGTTAACAAACTATTTGTGAACTAACAGTTCTGGAACCACATAGGCGACCGATGTCAGTCCCTGTCTATCTGGATATGACTGACATCAGCCGATCAATGACCGATGTTGGCAGCCCTGTGCTCTGAATATGACCGACATTAGTTGGCCTGACCAACGTCAGTTTATCTGCACCTTAGCAACCTCCTCCATGTCTGCATACAGTGAAGCTTTTAGCTCCACAACCTAATAATCTCCCACTTGGAGATAAATAGCTGCACTTGTACCTGTACCTATACACCATCTAATCTATTTCTTGGCTTGTATCCCTCTTCAAGATCAATCCTAAAGACCAACCACCATAGAACCTATGGTGCACCTCCTATCATCCAAGTAACCTACTGCATCCACATCTACAAACCCATGTAGAAAAGAACTTGACCTTGCATCACATGTATACCTGCTACTGGTCCCTCTCAGATACTTGAGAATCTACTAAACTACCCTCCAGTGCTTCTTTCTCGGATTGGCTCCAAACTTGTTGATAGCTCCCACTGCGTGGGTAACCTCAGGTCGAGTATGCATGTACTTAACCTCATCATGTGAATCAGGGCATTGTTCATAGAACTGTCCAACCCATCGGCGTGCTAACTAGTTTCACACAATCATCTAGAGACAAAATCAACATATGATCTTCCATGTCTCTAGAACACACTTATGCCAAAGAATTTTGCTCCTCCAAATTCTTCATGACACACCTCTTAACTAACTTTACCTTTAGCATAAAAAAAACCTTGCATGTGTGACCCTGCATCAAGAAAACACACAACATATAGTAATAGGATAATGTCATGACCATCATCCACCTGGTAAAGAAACCACAATGGTTATAATGACATTGACTAAAGCCATGCTTTGTCATCCACCTGTCAAACCTGTACCACTGTCCTGGAGCTTCCTCAAGACCATATGACCTAGCCTTCCATCTCATGTGTCCATTCTCTCTATTCTTTAACCAAGGTATCCATTCATCTTTTAGTGCTTTTATACTAGTTGGCAAACCTACCAGATCCCCCATTTGGTTTTGCATCCTAGGAATCAAATTCCTCATCCATGCCATGCTCCCACTATTTCTTGGATCCTTCTTGCTCTGCAGTGAGCAATGAGTATAAAGAAGAGGAATAATGAATTTGAGGCTTACTTACACTTTTAGTCCTCTGGGTGTTTGAGACTCCTTAATAGCTTGATGTCTACCCAAAATCTGTTATAGTGACCGACCTTAGTCACCACACAGTCTACATCTGACTAATGTCGGCTCCATGCGACTGTCCTGACTATCGACATCGATTTCCTGACCAACATCAGTGTCTACCTGTCACCGACATCAGTTCCCTGACCAACGTCAGTCTTACCCTGCCTGACACCACCGACTTTGGTCTGCACATGACCGACATCGGCACTTGTCTATTCGACACCAGTTCCTCTTGACTGACACTGGTAACTGTGTTCTCCTGTGAATGATGACTTTTTACCTGTGAGCTCTCTTTGGATCAAAACCTTGTCCAAACTGCCCTGCTTAGAGTTACTCAGCCTTCTCCACTAATCTCTATCCATCATCTCCTCCATGAATACCAAGGCTTTCCAGTTCTTAAGTTTATCAAAGACATCTATCTTTTGCTTAATAACATGCATCTCCTTCTTGCTCATGTGACCAAGCCTACAAAGCCACGTCTTCACAACAGAAGAAGAATCAATAATATAAGTAGATAGATAAAGGATACCTACTTTCTTACCACCAGCTAATTCAAGTGCATCCAGTGTGAGAGTTTCTATGCATCTCTCATCACCCAACTTTCCTAAAGAAATAAGCCACATCTTCAAGACTAAGACCTGTATGACCTCCTTCAACACCCATGTGTTGGCCGCCTGCAATTTTAGTCGCACTTCCCCTTTGCCAATACTTTGACAAGGCACACCAGTGCCTAAATAAATATTTCCAAAGTCTCCAAAGACCTTAACATGGAAAAATACTCTATTTCAGGCTGCATGGAAAGAGGCAACATAATCTATAAAACAAGATTCTACTTTATCCAAGGAACATCCTAGAGCATCCTATGCAACAACACCTACAACATCTGCTTCTTCAATTCCTTCATGCTGATCTTTTACCAACCAACAATATTTTTTTACCTACTCTTTCTTTCCATAACACCATAATTAACCATTCTTGCTTTTTAATTCCTCCATTCTTATTGTACTTTCTTCTACCATTGTTATACTCCCACTCAATCAAAAACCCCTGAGAGTGACCTATAATCAAACACAAACCTGCTCTCTATAACCTGGCTCTGATACCACTTGTCATGAATCTAGAACATAAATGCTCTGATACCACTTGTCAGGAATCTAGAACATAAATGCTCTGATACCACTTTGTCAAGATCTAGGAAGCACAATTGATTACCTTTATATAAGCAACTAAATGCAAATTTTAACTAGAATCACAAGTAACTAGAATTCAAAAATAACACAGAATATGAGAGACAATACCCAATTGTATTAATACTCTTCCAGAAGGAAATACAACAAATAAGATGCCATGGTCTTCTTCTTTACACACCTCTAGGGCTCCCACACCTCTAGGGCATAAACAGTAAATCTCTTCAAGAGCTCACTCTCTCAATTATGGTCCCAACACATGACTCAAACATAGAGTTGGTGTTCACCTCCAACTAGTCAGTATCACTACTACTAGTACCACTAGTCAGTATCACTACTACTAGTACACAAGTACTCCACATACTCCACGATCGAGTACACACCGTACTCATAGTAGATCTCCCCTAATCTTGCTTCCTGTTGTGTTACTGATCTCCCTAATCTTGTTGCCACCTATAGATCAACTTGGTTTTATAACACCTACAAACCTAGACCACACACACACGAACACCTGCAAATTAATGATCTTACTTACCCTGTAGATCTCCCATGAACTTGCAACAACCTATAATTTAAATGATCTTACAATTGGAAGGATCTACCTTGCCTTCCTCTATTACACTCCTATGGAACTAGGAGGAGCTACCCTTGTTCTCTTCACACTGAAGGAGCTAACCAAGCTCAACTCTAACTAGCACACTTTACAATACAGCCCATGAGTCTATTATATAGATCCCATGCAAACAATAATTAGACATCCAATTATAATAATTAGATCCATAGCTCAAGACTAAAATTAGTCCTTAACATGCAAATAAGTAGTTTGTTAACAAACTATTCATGAACTAACAGTTTTGGAATTGCACAAGTGACCGACGTCGATCCCTATCTATTTAGAGGTGACCAACATCAGCTGATCAATGACTGATGTCAGCAGTCCTATGCTCTAAATATGACCGGCATCGGTTGGCCTGACCGACATCAGTTTCTCTGCACCTTAGCAACCTCCTCCATGTCTGCATATAGTGAAGCTTTTAGCTCCACAACCTAACAAATCCATACATACTAGGTAAGTAGACACGGCCTACATAGTTTCATAGACATGAAACTTAAATAGAATTTCAGGCCAAATGCAATTCTTAAAAATGTTTAGATTTTAAGTAAGGGCATTTATAAGAAAGTGGGAAAAATTATAAGGGGTCCAACCATCAATGATCAAGGTTAACCCTAGCATCGATTGTAAATGGTTACCTTTAACTATTGATGGTTAGGAAAAACCCTAAAAATTTGAGATGTAAAAAGAAAATGGTAAGTCATTTTTACCATTTTGAATTTTGATCATGGTTATTTGTGATCTAATAATTTTGTATTTTTATTGATTTGGTATGGATTATGATGAGGTGTACAACTATGAGTGGGTGATTCCATTTGGTCTAGTTGATTTAAGTGTTGACTAAATGGAGGATGGACACATGCATGACTGAGTGGCAACACAAGGAATCTGACCATGTCAGTGATCATATAATAAGGTAGAGGTTGCTTTAAAATTGATATTATAGGTTAATTTGTGGATGTAAAGCTATATTGAGTAGCTTAGAGTAGTGGGGTAGGGTTTTTGAAAATTTCCTTAGGCCATGATGCTCTAGCTTTTGGCTATGGATAAAATTGGCCAAATTAGTGGGGTACATTTTGAGAGGAAGAGTGTGTTGTAGTGGTGATGGATTGTAAAATAGTATTAGGTGGTCTAATTTTTCTTTTAGGTGAGTTTAATGGTGTTAGGCTAGAAGAAGGTGATAGGGTTTCACCACCAGTGATCACACATAGTGACCATCGATGGTGTTACTAGACCATTGACAGTCAATCCTGGGGATAAAATGGTTTGTAGGGATCATCGATAGTTCAAGGAACCATTAGTGATCAAAGTGTTTTAGGGGTAAATTTGGTTTAAAAAGGAATGATTGATGATGCATGGAAAAGTTTTTAAAGTTTGAATGTTAAATATTAAAATGTGTTAATGTAGTGATAAAGATTTTTGTTTGTTTTTTTTTTTTTAAAGGGTAGGTGAAAGATTTTTAAAGGTGTTTTAAGATGTTAAAAAGTTTTTAAAGTGTTGGAAGAGATTGGTCTAGTGAGGGAAAAATGTCAAACTTAGTTTTGATTGGATGAGATATTTAAAACTGATGGTGGGTAGAGTGAGGTGAAAGACCTGTCAAGTGTTGAAAAATAATGTGTTAGGGTGGAGGTAGATATCAATACAAAGAATTAGGTGTCTAAAATTTATACAAATAAAGGTAGAGGTTTGTTTTTAGTGTTATATGTAACATAGGTTGAAAATGGTAGGTGTAGATTAATATTGGTTATGATGTGGAAAACTAAGTGTTCATGCTAATATGATTGTTATGTAGGCACATGATCAAATTCAAATGAGGGATTGAGTCCTGAGTACCTTCACCAAAGTTAAATACGGGATGATAGAAGAGGAGTGGAGGCACATGAAGATAGTTATCCTAGGGGCTATGATACATTATCATCACCTACCATGGGATGTGGCTATGATCATCACACTCATTGAGAGATGGGATCCCACGATGAACACCTTCATGTTGCCAACTAAGAGATGACCATATTATTGGAAGATATGAGTAAGATCACATGGCTACCCATTAAAAGGGAGCTAATCTATCATGTAAAGAGTGAGGATAGAGATTATTATATGAACCTTATATATAGATCAGATTGGGAGCATGCCATGCGATATGTAGGGGGTTTAAGATTAGACCACTATACTAGAGGGCCCTAAAGGATAGATGATTTCTGATGATGATAATGATATAAATGACATATTTTGCATTAATAAATTTAATCCATGGCTGATTTCCATACTTGATATTGGCAGTATTAGTGGAGATGCTATTTGGGAGGATTATATTTAGATGGGCCCTAGTATTACTAATCCAAATCTATATAGAGCTCTGGGCCTTTTGATCATATAGATAGTATAGCATTAGAATTGTCTTCATTCTTCAATACTAGGAATTCAAGCACATTCATGTGGTGAGACCATTCAGGGTATCATGTCATAAATTCACCCAGGTAGCCTTTCCAATGGGCTTCATATGATGGAGAAGAGTTAATGCTTTGATAGCTATTGGTGGAGGAGAAAGAGACATTCCCTAGGGGTAATGATTTATAAAGTATTAAGAGTCTAATATATATCCACCACAAACCATTCCCTAGGGTCAATGCTCACTCATCATGATGAATAGAATAAAGAGAAAGTCATCAACTACATTAGCCACACACTTATTGAATATGAAACTTGGTATACCCATCTTAGAAAACTCTACCTCGCTTTATTTTTTATGGCCTCCAAACTCCATAACTATCTTATTAATCATAAAACCTATGTCATCACTAACATTGACCCCCTCAAGTATATGCACTCCAAGCCATACCAAAACCAATGTATGGCTTAGTGGCTCATGCTCCTAGCTAAGTTCAATCTTGAGATCCTTATACAAAACTCAATTAAAGGACAAGTCATTGATGACCAATTGGCCAAAGATCCTCTACAAAATAATAAACCTCTTCCCCTTACCTTTCTAGATGAGTACATTGTAACTCTATCTAAGGAAGAACCCACCTACCAAATAACCATGTTTTCTGATGACTCTAAATGCCAAAATGGTGGGGGTGTTAAATTTATTCTCATTCCCCTTAATGGTGAACCTATTCCCCTTTCCTTTAAACTTGAATTCAAATTCACCAACAACATAGCTAAATATAAAGCCTTAGTCATAGGTTTTCAAATTTCCCTAGCCTTGGGAGTCAAAACCATCAGTACCTTTGGCAACTCTTAGCTATTCATCAACTAGATCATAAGATCTTATAAATTTAAAATTTATGTCCTCTTAAAGTAGAAATAACTCATGGATTTCCTCTTAGCATCATTTGATTGTTATGTTATCCAGTCAATTCCTCAATATACTAACAAGTTTGTGGATATGATGGCATCCCTTACCTCCCAAATCCTATATCAACCTACTGAATCTAAACTATTTATCACCATCCATCATTTTATCACACCATCATATATTTTTTGATCTACCTATCATTTTTAGTGTGGAGACATCTCATTTAGACATATGGTATGACCAAACTTTTGACTATCTCAACCTTGGCATTATTCCTCTGAACCTTTTGAATAATGACCAAAGGACTTTTGTTCATAGTACCTCTCATTACACCATAATATGGGGAATCCTTTACAAATGTAGCTTTTATGGCATCCTTATTTGTTGTCTACATAGTCATGAAGCCTCCCATGCCATCAAGCAAATTAATGATGAAGTTTGTGTGTTACACTTTAGTGGCCTAGCTATTGCTAAGCATATCCTTCACCTATGGTACTATTGGCCCACCCTTAATCAAGACTATTGTGATTATGTAAAGAAGTGTGTAAAATGTTAACAACATGATAACTTACATCATGCACCTCCATGTCGTCTTCAATTATGTAAAGACTATTGGCCTTTCTCACAATGGGGACTTGACCTTATCGAGTAAATCAACCCCTATTCTTCACAATGACATAAATATATCATTATCTCCATAAAATATTTCACGAAGTGGGTGGAGGTCATCCCCCTAATATCCACCAAATCCAAAAATATTATCAACTTCATCAATCACCATATCATCTATCACTCAAGTGTTCCCTATAATATCATCACTAATAATAGAAAATATTTTAAAAACTAGAAGGTTGAAGGTCTCTATGATGCTTTCATCATCAATTTAAGCTTTTCCTCACCTTACCATCCACAAACTAATAGACAAGTAGAAGCCTATAACAAAACTATCATAAAAATTCTTATCAAAGTAGTCAGTACCTCAGGTCAAGATTTTTACTTTCATATCCCCTTCTCTTTATGGGCCTATCACACTAGAATTTGAACCTCTATGGGTGATACCCCTTTCTCTCTCATCATTGAAGCTGAGGTAGTCTTACCTCTCAAATTCTATAACCCATTCCTTCATATATCTATTGGAATCATAATCACTGAGAGGGGGGGTAAATTAGTGATTTAATTAAATCAAATTTAATTATAATTAATAAAACTCTTAACCATTCAACCATAATCAATCATGAAGCATGTAGACCATTCATTCTAATGAATAAAGAGATAATGTAAGATCAAAGCACATAACACATGAATTATGTGGGAAAACAGCATGGGGAATAAAACTCACTCTCAAGCCTAAAAACACATGGAATACTTGTCCTATAATATTATCACAAACATGAGACTTTATTGAATCACCCATTTCACAAAGAGCACCAACCCTAAAGATGACAAGCACCAACTTGCCTAAGATGTTGAGCACCAACACAACTCCTATCAAATTAATAATTATTAAACTCTGATTACTTATAAATATGATATATAAACCCTAAAATAACACACTTCTTCAATTATTTAACTCCACACAAGTCACCAATACCAAGTTATCTCTTCAACACAAGCAAATAACCCCTTTCTCAAATCTTTCACTCATATACAAATATGCACTCATAAATCTAATAAAAATAATCAATAGAATCAGAAAAATATGATGAGTATAATGAAATTTTAATATTCTCAATTTGATAAGAACATTTTTCACCAATACCTCCACAAATTTCATACAAGGTCTTAAAATATCAACACACACACACACACACACACACACACACACACACACACACACACACACACACACACACACACACACACTTGCTTATCTAGCTTGATTCTCACACCCAAAAGGTATAAATCACTTTGTATATATACCAATATAAATTATGGTTGGCCATTATATATTTTAAAAACATGGATAAAATAAAAATATAATTATATACACGAATCATACATTCCATATTCATATATTAGGTCATTCATGCTTCAAAGGGATCAAACCCCACACATAGTCTAACCTTCACCTTTGAATTTGCTCTTTTGAAGAATCTACAAGATCACCATATTTTTGGTCATCCAAGAGAAATTTATTAAGAATTTATGGATTCTAATACACTTATAAAAATATAAACATCACCTCCATATTTAATCCAAAATATTTTATATCTCACCCTGAAGTAACCATACCTTTCTATTAGGCCTAAGTGGCCCTTTTAGGTCTCATGAAGACCTATTCATCTTTTCAACACTATAATGAGCTAATTAGAAAAAATATATAATTTAAAAGCACATGTATATATGAAATATTGCCCTTAAGACACCCTCAATTTATAATATCCATCACTAAATACTTATTAAACATTCTCTCACCTTAGGAACCTCCATTAGGTCTTAAAGACCTATTAGGCTTAATTAGCCCAAAAACATTATCTTCACCAAAAATGCTCAAAACAACTGAATATATAATTTAAATTTAAAATACACATATGGATATAAATATTAAAACCTTAGTAACATCATAAAATCAATGATACACCTTCATTAAGTATCTTAATTCTCATAAACACTTCTTCAAGAAGCCCACTTAGATCTGCAATAAATACAATCAACAGTCAACTTTGATATGAAACAACTTCACTTTTACTAACATTAAAGAGAAAAAAATAAATTTTATAGTGATATATATGTATTATAATTCATATTTTATTTGTAAACCAACAATATCTTATCAATACATTGTCTTATACAATCACTTCTTTGCACTCTAGTTTATTTAGAAAAAACATAGTCAACAACAATCAATTTTGGTCAACTATATATGAATATTTAAGGACATTAAATATTTTAAATTTATTTTTATAAAACCCCCTTAGATTCATATACCATTTTTTTACTTCATCATTAAATTCTACCTCCATCAAAATATATAGCAAGAACATTGCATACTGGTCCTTTGTTCACTAGATATTGAAAATTTGGCTAAGTATGGAACCAACAAAATCTGCCAACTTTTCACTATCATAAATTTGGACTCACACATGATTAATAATTGAAAATTTGAATATATAAAATATGTAAAATTTATAACACACTCATATAACCATATTACTATGACTCATCCATATACATAAATTTTGATGTAATCAATCTGCCTACTCAACACAAATCTGTCACAAGAGCACAAATGCCTAGATGAACACAATGAAGCAACATATGAATTAAACTCATAAAAATTATGATATAAATCATGTAATAACTCTTATAATACCCATAACACATTATAAGTACCTCATATTCATCCCTACTCACTGATTAGGCCTTCCAATTCCACTTCTCACTCTGACTAGTTTTTCTTGCTCATGACACCCTTCCCTTCATATCGACTAGGCAAATTTGAGGACATATAAATTTGACATAGAGAAATTAATATTCATAAAAAATTTCATTATGTTTGATTCAAATCATTAACTTTATCTCACACCCATTTTTTCTTTGTTCACTTTTATAAATTTCTCTCAAAAATAAAAACACTATTAAGAAGCACTTTCTTATGGGACCCAAAACCAGTCAAGTCTAACCAAACATATCCTCAGAATCCTATAGGATTAAAATAAAACATAAATTCATCATCTTTTCCATCCACAACCTTATTGATCATCTAAAATAAATATCTTTCATATCAAGTCCATGACTAGCCTTTTTGCACATAAAAACATGCTTACCTTCTTAGCAATTGTTCATAAATAATAGAGCCTTAATCGATGAAATAATTATTGTAAAACCTTCTTAGAAACCTTACTCAATATCTCAAAAAGTCTCAATTACCCATGAAAATTTTACATATTCTGATGAATATAAGAACTTTCCTCTTGGGCTCATAATGCACCATTCGAGCACCCTCTAAAGCACATGAAGACATGTCTGAATTTCTCACTCATTATCTGACCTAATAGACCACTTTTTAATTTCTAATGCCTCTTATATATCAAGTAAAACACTTACCATCAATATCCCAACAATATCTTTACATGAAATCCTTTCTGACGATGAATATTATCAAAAATGCCTCATGTATCTTGAACTCTTTGATGAACATTGCCTTGCAGTCCTTAATCATCTTCATGTCTATCAAGATCAAATCAAACACTCATAAAAAAAACAAGTGAAAGAGTGAGAGTTAAACATTAGATACCTCATCCTTAAGGAAAACCAACATGTAACTAATATGAAGAAGAATAAAAAGGGCAATTTTTCTTTCAATTGGCCTAGACCCTACATCATAACCCATAAGTATGGATATGAGCTTATCATTTGTCTTCTCTCAAAGGTTAAAAAAAAAATTAACCTCTCAATGATTTGAATTTTTATCCTTTCTATTGTTTAAACAAGGATCAAACTCACTTTTGTGTCTAACTTAAGCTCATCCCTTGGTCTCTAATATTTTCACTTCCTTTCACCAACCTATCCCTAATCCCATTTGGGAATAATTGATTAAAACATAGAACCATGTGATTATCCATCATAGCTATATCCTAATCCTAAGCATGGTCACCATGGCTCTACCCATGGCATGTTTCTCATGGATAGTTTTCATCTCTAAATAGATGAAACTCCATGGTTAATTATCTCTCAAACCACCTTCCTTATCTATCACTAACCTTTTATGTTAAAGTATTGCCTCCATAAATATAAAAATTTAAGCCTAAATAGACTTTTCCATGTCTAACAACATTTAAAATATTACTTGCATCTATATCTCTAGCATTACAGACTACTCCCTTGAAGGATAGCTACCCAATAATTATAAAGTTTCTTAAAATAGACTACTCCCTTGAAGGATAGCTATAAAAATCCAATTTTAGACCACTCCCTTGAAGTATGGATAATAAATAGTCATTTTAAGCCTCTGGCATTGATCAACTTCAATAACTTATCTAAATAAAAAAATCAACACATGATCCTATGTCAAAATTAAAGTAAGTAAGCTCTAATCGGCTCTTATAAGTACCATTTGTAGACTTTCTACATTGATCAGTCTACACATTATCCCATTATGTTGCAATCATCTCCTATATATGAAATTTGTAGACTTCCCACATTGATTAGTCTACATAACATTTTAATGCATGGACTTGTCTATTATGGGTATTTGGTCACCTATATAAGGGGCAAGTTAACCCACATCAGGCTACCTTTTCACCTATTTAATATTCAACCATCTATTTATCACCTACATTCCCTCCAATCCTTCTCTAAAATCGAGGGACTATGAGCTCACTTGGTACAAACTGATCAAGACCCCTTCTTTCTCAATCAAAGCATGCTCTTATGAAGCATTCAACTAGTTTATGTTCACTAAGTCTATCCAATTATGGTGTCTTGCTGTTAGATCCTTGTCAACTAAAAACATCATGCCTTTTTCTTTCCCTCTATTCATTAGTTCATATAATCATATGTCTCACATTTAGTTTGTTGTCTACACCTAATTTATGTGTTTTCATTATATTCCCATTCACACAATCAAATATAAACTATATCCTACCCATAAACACAACATCAAAAACCATAAATAGTAAGCAATTATAACTTACCATTATCACATTATGACATCATAAGATCATCAACATCATCCCTACAAAAAAATACCATCCTATATATGAACCACATTATCACAAAGTATCATCCTATCTATCAATGACATTATTATATTATTACATCACATTGTCATGATCATCTCATAAACAACATCATCAAAACCTATCTACCAAATATTCATGATCATATGTAAACATGACAAGTAACAATAAATATCTTAATCAAAACACATGTTTTAAACAACATCCATCATATCCATCATCAAATACCTAACTAGAGAATCAACATTAACCATATATGTCATCTTAAACTTCATCAATACATAATCATCATCAACATAAAAATATAATCATGAACATAAGAACATAATCATCATATGTCAACATAATCATCAATATAATCAAAACACCATGGCATGATCAGTATACTCAAAAAATAATCATCATATACATCAATGAGGAAATACAGGTCATAATATATCAGTTAGTCTCTCTCTCATATACATCTCATGTCATTGGCATGTAGGTCAATATCAAAATACAAATCATGTATATATAAAAAATCTCCTTTATCAAGCCCTTGGGGTATTAGAACCACTACCACCTACACCACTACCACCTAAATTGTTTGAACCTAGACATGTACTACCATATGGTAGTGCCCCATAACATTTTTACATATCCCACTATCAAGGCCCACTATTTTAGAGTATTTATCAATTGACCACCTACTAAGTTGGCCCTATAATCACCATACTGCATCTCTAATGGTAGCTATGCTAGTACTATTACCTCGTAATATGAATATGTAAGCTTATGGATAAATTTTAATGATTTATAAACTATTAATATTCTAATAGGTTTATGATGGTGTTCTACGTGTCTAGAAATGGTTTTAACTATCTTGAAGATAAAAGTGGTTTTAGGTTAAAAGATAACAAACAATAGCATTTATGACTAATTGAGTTTATGAAAACCCTGATATCTCAGTATTCTTGATATGGAAAAGGGAATTTTGCCTCAAAATTTTCAAATTTGAGTTTATAAAGGTGAATTAAAGTTTGGATCACCTTTTTTATGCCTATATAGACTTCCCAAGGGCATTCTTTACATTAGGAAAGGAGTATTTTGTGTTTTGACCTATTAGTAGCCATTAGGCCTACTAGGTGTAAAACAAAGTTTCATGTATAAAAAGACCTTTGTTTTATTTATAACTAATGAAAACCCAAAAAATTTGGTATGTATCTTGTCGGTTTATTAAGGTGAGCATTCAGATTGGTTTCAAATAGTATTTTGACTTACTAAGTGATATATTAGGCCTAGAAGCATAAAATAGGGTTTCAGAGTTTTGGACCTAAGATCTTGAGAAATCAAAAATTCAAATTGGTTTATTACTCATTTTAAATCAATACAATAATATTACATACTTAACAAAACCATATATATTGATAATATATTTGATAATTAAAAAATAGTCTAACTAAAACTCATTGAAAATTAGACCTAGTTTAAGAGTGTGTTCAAAGTGAAAGAGTAAGAAGTATCAAAGGTCATCAAGTGATATAGGAGAATCATCCATCATGGTTTATATAGTGTTTTTTTGGTAATAAATAGCCTATCATGTATTCAATTTGTTTTTAATACATGTATATACACCTTACCTTTCATGTTTCAGGTAGTTTAAAGCTTTAGAAGAGGTATTAGATCCTCCTGCAACTTTGGTCATACATTGTAGCATAACCATGAGGGATAGAGACTAGAAATTAGATCCTATACATGCATTAATTAGTCTTATAAGAAATCCTATGAAAATTTTATCTAACTTGAGATGGGTGAGATGCATAAATTAGGTTTCTCTCACAATCAAATCTCTCAGAATGGGCTAAACATTAGTCAATGGGGGGCATATATTCTAACTTGTTAACCCAATAGATGAACTATCTAGGTGGACACATCTAAAGAGGAATTTTAAGGTTATAATTGTCATTTTTGGGTATCCGTTAGGCCTTAGGAGTGAAGGTTGCAGTTGGTCAGAGGCATTCCTTAAGAGAATTCACTCAACCCTGAGTGTGCCAAATGAGCAAAATTATATTATGTGTTGTAGCATAACCATGAAAGATAGAGATGATCCACTAACTACTATATTTATATGGATGATTCCTCTAATAAATCCCAAGATTATTTTATCTAACTTAATATGGATGAGATACACCAATGAGGTTCTTCTCGTAGCCAAATCTCTTAGAATGGACCAAAAGTTGGTTAGTGGGGATTATATTTTATGACTCATTAGCCTAATCAACAAAATATCTACACAAACACATCTAGATAGGCATTTTAATGTTAGAAATTTTTATGTCCAGTCTCCATCGGGCCTCGAGAGTGAGGGTTGCAGTTGGTTAGAGACATTCCTTAAGAGAATTCACTCATTTTTGAGTGTGCAAAATGAGAAAACTTTCATCACACATTATAGAATAATCATGAGGGATAGAGATGAGATGTCTAATCATACACATTCATGGACAAGTCCTCTAATAAATATTGAGAATATTTTATCTAACTTCAAATAGACAAGACATAGTAATGAGGTTTTTGTCACTACCAAATCTCTTAGAATGGGCCAAAAGTTGGTCAATGAGGGTTGTATATTTTGACTCATTATCCCAATTGACAAACGATCTATGTAGACACATTTGGTTAATAATTTTAAGGCTATAATAGCCATTGTCTGGTCTCAGTCAAGCCTGAGGTGTGAAGTTTTTAGTTGATCAGAGGCATCCCTTAAGAGAATCCACTCATACCTTAGTGTGTAAAATGAGTGAACTTTTGTCACATGTTACAAGAGAACCGTGAGGGATAGAGATGAATTGTTATCTCTTACGTGTGAATGGATGAGTCTTATAAGAGATAATAGGAGGATTTTATCTAACTCAATCTGGGTGAGATGCGACAACAAGGTTTTTCTCACAATAAAATATCTCAGAATGGGCAAAAGTTTATCAATAAGGGTCATATATTGTGAATATTTATACCAATAGATGAACCATCTATATGGACATATTCAGATAGAAATTTTAAAGATATAATGGCAATTTTCTAGTCTTGATTAGGCCCCAAAATTGAAGGTTATGATTGGTCAAAGTCATCCCTTAAGAGAATTCACTTTTCACTAAGTATGGAAAATAAGTTATCTTCTATCACACATTGTAGGAGAACCATGAGGGATAAATATAAACTATTAGATCATAAACATTCATGGATGAGTCCTATAATAAATAGTAAGATGATTTTATCTAAATCAATTTGGGTGAGATGTGGCAATGAGGTTTCTCTCGTAGCCAAATCTCTTAAAATGGGCCAAAGGTTTGACTCATTATCCCAATCGATGAACCATTTGATTAAACACACACACACACACACACACACACACACACACACACACACACACACACACACACACACACACACACACATATTTTAAGGCAAGAATGGCCATTGTCTAGTCTCATTTGGACCCCAAGAGTGAAGGTTGTAATTGGTCAAAATGGATCCTTGAGTGTGAAAAATGTGAAAACTTATATCACACATTGCAAGACAATCATGAGGGATATAGATTAAATATCAACTCTTAAATGTGCATGGATAGGTTTTGTAATAAATCCTAGGAGGATTTTATCTAACTAGATCTAGGTGAGATGTGGTAATAAGGTTTCTTTCACAAGAAAATCTCTTAGAGTGAACCAAAAGTGTGTCAATGGGGGCTATATATTCTGACTCGTTATCCCAATTGATAAACCATCTATGTAGACACATCTAGATATGAATTTTAAGTCTATAATGACCATTTTATAGTCTTTTTTAGGCCCTAGGAGTGAAGGTTGCAGTTGGTTGGAGGCATCCCTTAAGAGAATTCACTCATCCCTAAGTGTGCAATATGAGCAAACTTTTATCATGTGTTGTAGAAGAACCATCAGGGATAGAGATGATTTTTCAGATCCTACACATGCACAAATGAGTCCTATAACAAATCATAGGAGGATTTTGTATAACTCAATATAGGTGAGATGTGGAAATGAGGTTTCTCTTGCAGCTAAATTTCTAATAATGTACCAAAAGTGGGCCAACATGGGTCATATATTCTGACTCATTAGCTCATTCAATGAACCATCTACATGGACATGTATGAATAGACATTTTAAGGCTAGAAAAACCATTATCTAGTCTTGTTAGGGCTTTAGGAGTGAGGTTTTTAGCTGGTTAGAGGAATCCCTTAAGAGAAAACACACATCCCTTTGTGTGTAAAATGAGAAAACATTCATCATGTATTACAGGAGAACTATGAGGGATATAAATAAATCATCAGCTCCAAAACATGTATGGATAAGTCCTATAAAAAATCCCAAGATTATTTTATGTAAATTTATCTATGTGAGATGTAGAAATAAGGATTTTATCATAGCTAAATCTCTCAGAACCAGCCAAAAGGTTGTCAGTAGGGGACGTATATTTTTTACTCAATTACCCAATCGATGAACCATCTACATAGACACATCTAGATAGGAATTTTAAGGCTAGAACAACCATTTTATGGTTTTTTGGGGCCCTAGGAACAAAGTTTTTAGTTTATTGGAGGCATCCTTTAAGATAATTCACTCATCCTTGAGTATGAAAAATAAGAAAACTTCAATCATGCATTACAGGAGAATCATGAGGGATAAAAATAAACTATTAGCTCCTATGCATGCATGGATGAGTCCTTTAAGATAACCAAAGAGTATTTTATCTAAATTTATCTAGGTGAGATGTAGTAATGAGGTTTTTATTTCAAGAAAATATCTCATAGCATGGAAAAATTTTGTTAGTGAGGGTTGCATATTATAACTCATTATCCCAATCTATGAACTATATATGTAAACACATCCAGGTAGGCATTTTAAAGATATAACTCCCATTGTTTGGTCTTGGTTGGGCCCTAAGAATAAAGGTTATAATTGGTTGGAGGCATCCCTTAAGAGAATTCACTTGTCCCTGAGTATGCAAAATCAATGAACTTCCATCACATATTTTAGGAGAATCATGAGGGCTAGAGATGAACCATCAGTTCTTACACATGCATAGATGTGTCTTCAAAGAGAGCCTAGTAGGATTATCTCTAAATCAATATGGATGAGATACAATAATGTGGTTTATTTTGTATCCAAATCTCTCAAAAGAGGCCAAAAGTTGGTCAACAAGGTTCATATATTCTAACTCATTAACCCAATAAATAAACCGTCTACATGGAGACATCAAGATAGGCATTTTAAAATTAGAATGATTATTATCTGGTTTCAATCAGGTCTTAGAAGAGATGGTTGAATTTTATCAAAGGCATCCCTTCAGAGAATCCACTCATCCTTGAGTGTGAAAAATGAGTGAACTTCCCTCATGCATTGTAAGATAATAGTGAGGGATAAAAATGAACCATAATCTCCTACACATGTACAAAAAAATTCTTCTAATACAACATCTAGATAAGACTATTTTTATGTTTTATTGAAAGGACAAACATAGAGAAGGTGAAAACTAGTTTGCTTAAGGTAGATTAAATTAATATGAATTTTTTTTGGATTCTTTTCATTTCAATAAGATAATATTATCTACTAATGAAACCAAACATGTGAAGGTGGAAGCTCATCTGGTGCCACTAACCTAGATTAAAATTGTTAGTAAAAAATTTAAACATAAATAAACACATAATGATAAAATAGTTTAAAATTAAAATACATTAAATCAAATAACTTTACTATATTAATTTGAAACACTAGATAAAATCACTAATTCAATCTAATGTACATTTTAGATCAGAACTATTTTCAAGTGTTTAAGAATCTCTTTGTGCTCATATTCATGCACTTTCCACAAAGTTATATTGTGAACCTTTCCATGATATTTGATCATTTGAATATTTTAATCAGTATATAAATTTGAATAATGAAGCACCACCCTATGTGTTTCAAAGTCCTCAAACAATAATTATTTTATATTTTATGATAATACCTATGAATCTAGGTTAAGGTAACCACTATGGATCTAGTGGGATAATGTATCTCTTCTCCATCCATAACATTTGTGGTTAATTTGTTTTTCCTCTACATAATGACACAAGTAGTAGTTTGATCCCTCATCATTATCCTTAGATGTAATGACTACAAAAACATGCCTTGAATTTGAAGTATAATCAAATGATAAGCACATCTAGGAAAAAATAAAAATATCACTAATATCTAACTAAGGTTGTATATTTAATTAAAAAATAAATTGTACTTGATTATATAAGATCTAAGATGTGTTCAAACTCAATTGATGATACCATTTCATGAGCAATAAATTATTAGATTGAATGGTTACTATTATAGCATAGAATTTCACCCTAGTGGGAGATCTATTTAGGCTCTCTCACTCTTAGCTACAATATTAGAGAAACTTCAAGTTGTGGATATCCTGTAGTGAGGTTATACCTATGGAGAAGGTTAACTTCCTCTTGATAGATCACCTAAACTAAGACTTATACCTAGAAAATGGATAAAAATGGTGTATAGGATGAGTAAAAACACTAAAAGGGTGATACACCAAATTTATTGACACTCACATAAGCTTGAAATAAACATTGATTCAACATAAGACAATTTTACTCACACAACATCACAAACTAGATAATTTGCATAAGTACTTCATAAAATAGGCTCACCAAACAACACATGAAGCAAAGAGGAATTATAAAATTCACACCAAACATCCATTAATGGTATAAATAGCTCAATTTCAGACCTACAACTAACTTGAAAACACCTAAAAATAGGCAAGAAATAAGGATAATAGACATGGAAGAACACTTCTTCACAAGGCCATCATGCACAAGCTTGATAAACACAATTTAAAGGCAAGAAATAGGTTTAAATGATCTTTATTTATTCAAAATGTCTTTTCCAAATTTTGATAGGTCTTTCCTTATCAAATGAGAATGTCTTACAAAAATGGGGGAGAAATGGGAGATATAGGAGAAAAGGGAAAGAGAGAGAGAAGAAGAAAGCAAATAGAATTAAATAAATGAGACACAACCACTTCCATGGATTATCAACCATATTTGGGTTAATTATGATTAATCCTTCCTCAATAAATTAACCTCCATTATCTCCAATAGTCTTTAAGACCTCTCAATGGCTTAGAAACACACTAAAAGACAAGAACTTCTTGAGGATGATGATGTCATGATCCACTAAAATGGAAAAGTCTCTAAAGACATTGAAAACTCATTGAATTCTCCACTTGGATTTTTAAACCTCCAAACTCTACTCATTAGACTTTTATACCCCCTCCACTTGCACTTCTAGAAGGTACTTAGGAAAAGGTTAGCTAACTTGGCATTTTGTGATTAACTACCCATGCAGGTTATCTTTCATGTTTTATTTTTGAGGCTATTTTATATTTTTAACTTTAATTTTTTCCTCCAACCTTAACATAAAATCCATGATATTTGCAACTCTCATAGACCCATTGATGAAGGTCACAAGCGTGAGCCACCCTTAACCAGTTGCCCTAAAAACTACTCCCAAGGCCATTTCACACCCTAAAGACTAATTTTGGACATGTATAAGTCTTAAATACATCCATATATTTCATATGAGGAAGAAAATTAATATTTGGAAAACCTTTAATACCTGCCATAATGGTGGAAATCACCATTAAACCTGCAATAATGCATAGCTATGTCAAAAAATAAGGGTTTTGACCATTTAGCTCAGTAAGTCACCATATAAACCCTTGTGAAAATCTATAAGTGTAATATAATTATGTTTTAGGTCCCATTAGATCTCTTCCATGGATTTATATTATTTATTTCTTTGTTACCCTATAAAAGTAGGCATTTTAAAGCCATTTTAGGCCTCTTAGTCAACCAAATGTGTCATATTATTCTCCAAAATAGGTTTTCAAAGAGTTGTATGGAGTCATGTACAAAATTTAGGTGGTTTAAAAGTGATTTTATGCCATTTTATGGACATATGATTCCAAAAACACAACATTGGTCCAAAAAACTCTTTTGCAAGCTCAAGCAGTCTCACCTTCAAGATGAATATTCATAAAATGGAGACACCCATTCCATAAATTATTTACATAGATATATATTACATATACCCCTTCAACACCCTTGAAAATATTGAGATCCCATGTGGAATGTATGAAAATATACACACATAAATATGATTTCCTATAGGGTTTGTAAGCATTCTAGACATACTTATATTCTCAACAATTTTTCATCTACCTTAAGTTGCCTACATGCTTCCTTCATGCAAAAACTTGTTTATCTTCAAAATTTTGCATGAAAAACCTAAATTTTATCACTTCCATAGTAAAATATATGTTTCAAACATCATATTATACTATTTTAATACCTTTACAATGGCTAAACTACTTCTTGGCATCCAGAATTGATAAAACTTCATTTGGTCTCCAATGGTTGCCTTATGGACTGCTTGTGGACTGTGTAAGAAAAATGGGAACTTGAAATATTTATAGGACCTTAATTATGGAATTATATGATTTTATAGTTTATTTATAAAATTATTACCAAATTTTATTTATTGAATCAACCTATAGATGCCCCAAAATGATCAATTCCTCCAAGGCATGCTCCAATGTTGACCATGATTTGACATAGGGTTGGTTGTACTAAAATAGTGAATATCTCCAATTTTAAAATAATTTAAAAAATATATTTAATTTATATATTATTTTATAATTATCCTCTCCACAAAATTTTGTGATTATATATTGCATATTTTTCCCTGTAGGCCCGTTTTGGTAAAAGCTAGTGACGTGTGCCTGCTTGGTCAACAATCACAAATAAATTTTCTTCCATTTGAATTGGTTTGAGATATCATAAGATTAATTTTATTTTAAATTATCATATATATTTTAATTTCATTATTACACTCTTCATTTTCTTTCCTTCAACCTTCCATGTCACCTCCGCTTGACCTTATACTTCCAAAAATGTCCTCATATGACTGTGTATACAATACTACAGGTAAGCATTAAAATAAAAGGGGAAATTTTGTGGAATATTATCCTTATTTTATATAAGGATACCTTAATTAACACATGATAACTAATCTTACATGTTATTTATTTCATGTTTTCCTCTGTATCAATGATTTGACTATGCTTGTTTGTTTGGGGTGCAAGCTTATGTATGACTATAGGACCATGTCCTTGAGGATCATCTAAATCACATTAACGGGTTTAATACCCCATTTATTATTTAATTTATTCATCTATATAGTATCTATCATGGAACCTACTTTATATTCCAATATCTTATCCTTTCCTTGTCATGTTGAAAGCCTTTTAGCCTTAAGATGACTGTAAGCTATCATTTGCCTCATTACCCCTTGAAGTGATTCCTTTATTTAGCTCCTTCTTCATTGATTCTTACCTACCCAACACTTTATGAACCCTCCATTTATCATAAACTTTTTTTTTAGTCCCTTTGAATGAATACTTCTTGCCAAGAAGTTGAAAATGAACCCTCATGGTTGTAGGGTTCCTTGAGACTAACTGTAGGTCTCATTATGAGGTGAAATTACCAAAAGACCTTTAAAGTATCCATTATAGTATAATAATTATGAATATAATCATAAAATTACATTTATCATATGTTTACCATCACCTTCTTACAATTAGACCTCCATACAGATGTACTTGACTATATTTTATGATGATTTGTCCTTGTATGGACTAGGGCTATAAGTTATGATACTAGGATGAAATTAATAGCAAACAAGAAGTGTGAATGGTGAGAAAAACAAGAGTCCTTATTGAAATAGTTTCATGATCTCAAAACTCAATCATCCCTATTTTTAAAATCAAATATCTTGGAGCCTTCCATTAAGTATGTGACCTCCTTTTTAGCTATAGGTATTCTTTATTTGGCACTCTTAATGGTTTCTCCACTAGACTTGTGTGCTCTTTAAACCCTTGATTAGGGTTATAAGGTTCATGCACTTGGAAAATCATTTTTACTCTTTATCACCTTGATAAGTCTTTGTGATCTTGCAAGTAATCACCTATAGTTAGTTGTAGGTTAGTTTTTTAGGGTGAAGCACACCTATAAGTAGTGGTGAAGGTCAAGGCCCAGTATTCCAACTTCTCTTTAACTCCTTCAACCATTAGTGTGTCCCTTACCTCAATGGAATCATAAGTCATAGTGATATTCTCCCACATGTTTTTTTGGACCATAAGGTCAATTACAACTTGAAGATTGTTGTAAACACTACCTTTATGCATTAAACAAATGTGTGATTTTTAGGCCCTCAGACACCACCCCACACTAGTCACACATCCTCCTTATCCTACAAGGTTATACCCATACTTAAATGATTCATGATGTGAAACTTAAGATTCATCAAAACCCCTTGCGACATTATTATTTGACATCATTAAAAAGGGATAGGACCTTTATTTTGGTTTTTTATACAAGATGTCCCCAAATTAAGTTTCTCAATTTTGATCATGCCTTCTTGACTATAGGTCCTTGTTGAATATTAATATAGGTCTCCATTAGGTGTAAAACCAATCCTCTTATTATTTTTCCATTAATATCTCACCCTTTTAACTCCAAGAAGCATTTACCTCACTCTATTTATCATACAACTCTTTCACTAGTTTTCCACTAGGCAATTCACTTAGGTCTCAATGGCTAAATCTTGATTTAGGTTTCAGGAATATATAATTAATGCACGTATGGTCTTATATTATCATATCACACTTGATATTAACCTTTTAAATTTCTCAAACACACTTAAAAATTATTTCTAACTCTTAAACTTTTAATGACCTTATGAGGCTTGTAGCCTTTTCTTTGTCATTTCTCCTTGGTTTGGTCAACCTAGGTACTCTCTTATTTATGTAAATCACCTTTTAATCCATATACTACCTCCTTTGAGGTGTTTTTCAAGTTTCATGGTAATATTCCACTCCAAGACCATGCTTCCTTCGTTAAGCTCCCCTCAATTAGGCCTAATTAGCCCTTAAGCACACCCTAGGTCTAGAAACTATACCATACAACATCCAATCAACCCAAAACCTATAGAGTCACTTATACCAACTTTAAATACATTATATTTAAAAAAATTGGAAAAATTAGAGGGTAATAACTCTTAGAATCAACAAAAACCTTGTTTAGGCCTTCTCTCATGCTCTTTTTGAGACCCTATTTTAGATTGAGAGGGGGTAATATGAGTTATAGGACTCACCTAAATCTATTTTTGGATACATTTGATAGGTACAAATGGGGAAGAGTTGGGAGAGTTTTTTAAAAAAAGAAAAAAACATCACCAATCTCTCAAACAAAAAAGTGCCAACTTATTGCCTTGTTTTTGCTTTGATGATGGTTCTTGAGTTCTAGGGGTGAACTAGGGACACTAAGAGATGTTTATGAAGTTCACCCATGTCCCAAAATATTATCCAAAATTAAGGTCATAAATCTCAATTAAATTACTATTCTTAAACCCTTATCTTCTAGCACTCTAGGCCTCTCTTAGCTCTCTAGGCATAAAAACTAAAAAATGGATTTTTTGTCTTTTAAATGTATGAAAACTATTGGGACATGTTTGATTAGCCTTTGGGAATATACCATTATTTTTGAATCATTTAAAATGTGTACATATTCCTTAAATTTCTATCTTGGGATGTGAAGCTCTTTTGAGGATCAAACCTTGTAGACAATATTGACAAAATTTAGTGAACAAAAGTCAATATTGGAGGCTCTGAAACACTTCTTTCTCTTAGTTATGCACCATCTTCATTTTTTAAATGTTATACCCCCATTAAAGAGCTAAAATATGAGTTCACTCATGTTCACCAAAACTATTTGTAACATTTTCCATGGCATTATTAGTGTAGGTTTTTATTTTTCCCTATTATTTAATTAGGGAAAGTATATATTTGTGCATACTTGGAGTTTTCCTACATTAGTGGGATAGGCTATCTTATGTGGAGATTTGTATCATAGATGTGTCATAGGTGTCATAATAATGTCATAAGTAACTCCTTTAACTGGCTATTCTGAGTATGGGAGTTACTTCTTTATTCTTAGCACCTTGTCACCACCTTTCATGGAGGAGTTACAGTCTATTCTTGGGGTGCCTTAACCACCTTTTGTGGAGGAGTTACTTACGTGCTCTCCTATATGTATTCTTCACTTTGTCATCTCATGTTAATTAGATATTGGGTTTTCTCCTATTTTATCTTGTGCAATTTATCTTTTTGTATAATTTCAAATTGATTTAGCATCTATGTGGTGTGCACTTGCATCATCTCGTGTGATCACATCTCCATTGCATTTGCATTATCCAGATTCTAGAAACAACTTCGATATAGTATTAGAGCCACCCCGGTAATCGTGTGTCTGGTTATGCTAGTAGTTTATTCTAAAATTCTTACTTTGCTTTCTTAATAGTTTTTTTTAACTCTATTGTATTTGAGAGTTTTGGTAGAGTTTCTTGAAAACTCATGCAAATCCATACAGAAATTTGCTAAAAAAAATTACTTTTGTTGAGTTTCATTTAGATCTCCCTTTAGATATCTGATTTAAAATTTGCTGAGACATATTATATAGATCTGTTGTGGCTTCAGCAAGGTAGTGGAATTTCTTTTTTTTGTCATTTTGCAGGAAAAAAATCTCTGCAAATCTGGTTCTATTTCCTGGACGCTGGAAAGGTATCTTTTTGGATCTCATGCAAAGCAACGGTTACATGTCTAAATCAATGAGGCTTCTTCACACCACTGGTTGCAGGGGCTGACTTTTGCTTTGCTTTGGTTGCGCCATCTTCTCCTTCAAATGCTCCTTGCAATTTTTCTGTTGTCAAGAAATTAGAAGTGCGCCCTTATTTTGGTGAGAAAATTATGTCTCTTTCCTACCGTGCGTTGAAATTTCAACTTGTATCTTCTCTTCTCTACTGATGTGCATTGAGAGGTCTATAGATTCAATATTTTTTTTGTCCATCAAAATCAGAACTGTGCCTTTTTTTGTAAGAGAATTCTGCCAGCCTATTTTTCTTGAAAATGGTGCCCTCTCCTTGTTTATGTCCCATGTGGGCCCTCAAATACTTGGACAATAGTTTCATTCTATCTGTTAATTTAATTTTTTAGTTAAAATTGACTTGTTAAAAAAAATAGTCAATTTGACTAAATATTAAGTATTTTAGACAATTTGAAATTTTGGGGGTTTTAATTTAAACTTGTATCTTCGCTTGTCGAAGACAAAGGGTGAGGCTCGAGTTGGCAGGAGGCCAATTATCCCTCATAAATACCTCCTTTGTATTCCTCACTCCATGATGAATCCAATGAGTGGTTGGAAGGCCACTTTCTCTCTCAAAACAAGCATTTTTTTAATGTTTTAGTGCTATTTTTTTGCAAAAACACTAGTTTATGAGAAATTAAACCTTTAATATCTTGCAAACAGTAGCTCAGATTTGGGTGACATTTTTTGAAAAAGTATTTATAATTCAATTCTCCATAGTGTAGGCTTGTTATTTGTCAAAAATTTACTAGTTTATAAAGTGCCTAAATTTTGGATCTCTCGGGACACATTTTCAACTGAGTCCGACGTCCTGTTTGCTTAAAGTCTTGCACTGATTTCTCTAAGATGCATTCTCAAATGAGCCTAATGTATTTTGAGCATGCACTTACATATTTTGGGGGGGGGGGAAGGGGGGGTTCAAAATTTTTGGGGGTGTGATTACTTTTCATAACTTGCAAATCTTTGCTTTCATTTTCCTCTATGCATAATTTCACAACTTGCAATCAACACAACTTCACCTAAATTCAGCTTAAAATGGATTATTTTCAACTTAAACCCCTAACATCTTTCAAATATTATGAATTGAAGGTTAAAATATAAATCATTCTTAGAAGCAAAGGGTTGTATAGGATCACCATGGGTACTGAAGTAGAACCCAACACTGATGTTGAAAAGGTCAAGTGGTACAACCGTAGTGATGAAGCCTATGGATTACTAAGCTTGTCTGTATCTCCAAAACTTCTCTTCCATTTAGAAACCTCCAAGACTCCCAAAGACATATGGGACACCTTAGAACTCTTATTTGGGAAGCTTGATGAGATGAGAGGTCATGAGCTCGAAAATGAACTCATAAGTCTAAGTCCTAGCAACTTTGACACCCTACAGGACTTCTTCACTAAGTTTAAGGCCCTTAGATTGAAATTGAAAGAATGTAAGATAGAGAATAAAGATGATCAACTCATCCTTTCTATTCTCACAAAGTTAAGTCTAAGCTATTCAATCTTTGTCTCCACTTTCCATGTCACAAAAAGTGCCCTTGGCACTACATGGAAAATGCCTTCTTTGGATTCATTCATTGCCAAGGTGACTAGGGAGCAAGATAAGCTAATTCAAATGGGCAAAATGAATTCTACTCAACCCCAAGATTTGATAGCTGGAAATGGTAAGGATAAGACTTCAACAAAGGAGAAGAAGAAAAAGAACAAGGACCAAGAGAAAAAAAAAAGAAAACAACAATCCTTCCTAAAATAACACTGAGTCTTCCTCCTCCAATGCTAAACCTAAAAAGGAGAAGGTTAAGTGTGCCTATTTTAAAAATACAGGGCATGATGAACACAAATGCATGAAGAAACAAATAGATCACCTAACTCATCTTCTAGAGAAGCACAACATAGGTGTTCCTGAGTCCATCAAGCAAAATTCATCTACCCAAAATTCTACCAAGTCAAAATGCAAGGGTAAGGAGAAAGAAAAGGGAAAGTCCCTTGTAGAAACTGTAGCTTCTACAACATCATGGGTCATTGATTTGGGTGCTTCTCACCACATGGGCTCTTCACTAGTTGAGTTTTCATCGTTAGAGCCTTGTAACATGACTTCAATTAGTTTGGGTGATGACACATCAATTTCTGTTGCAAGGAGAGGGCCAATTGAAATGGAAGGAGGAACATTCAATAATTTTCTAAGTGTTCCTTCTCTTTCAACCAATCTCATATCAGTGTACCAAATCACTCACATTGGTTGGGGCATGAGAGTTGAGTTTTCACCAGATTCAGTGGCTATCAGGGAGTTGCATAGTGATACTATAGTGGTAGTGGGTAGGGTAGATCACCAAGCAAGGTTATACACCTTCTCACATTTTGCACCTAATTCTTCTCCAATAGCATTGTTGACTCATTCAAATGGAGTTAGCAAACTATGGCATGAGCGGTTTGGCCACCTTAACTAGCGCTACCTTGAGCAACTTTGTAAACATGACATGGTCATTGGCTTGCCTCGTGTCCAATTCTCAAAAGGACTTTGTGAAGGGTGTTCCCTTGGGAAGCATCTCAAAGAAAAATCTAACAAAGGCAAAGCTTGGAGGGCTTCACAACCTTTGAAGTTAATCCACAGTGATGTATCAAGACCCTTTCCCAGACCATCTTTCACAAGGGCCAAGTACATCCTCACTTTCATTGATGATTTCTCTAGGTACACTTGGATATATTTTCTCAAACAAAAGTCTGAAGTGTTTGAAAATTTTATAGACTTCAAGGCTCTTGTTGAGAAACAAAGTGAGAAATCCATCAAGGTTCTTCAAACTGATAATGGAGGGGAGTATGTCAGCATCAGGTTTGAGTAGTTTTGCACCATAGAGGAGATTGATTTTCAGTACATAGTCACTTATATTCCTTCACAGAATAGGGTTACAGAATGCAAAAATAGGTTCTTGAAAGAGATGGGTAGCTGTATGATTCACTCAAATACTTAGCACCATAGTACTGGGCTGAAGCCATCAATTGTGCTTGCTACATTCAAAATAGGGTTCCTCATAAAGCTTTGAAAGGGATAAAACCCTTTGAATCTTAGCATAAAAGGAAACCTAATGTTGAGCACCTTAGGGTTTTTTGATCCCCAGCCATGGCCCACATATCGAAGAAGAAATGCAAAGCTATGGAATGTTAGTCCAAGCCTTGCATCTTTTTAGGATATCCAGATGGTATTAAGGGGTATTACCTTTTAGATCCAGTCACTCATGAGTTGTTCATCGAGAGAAGTGTCCACTTTTAGGAGAGTCTTAGAGACTCAAAACTTGGCACTTCTTCTCCCTCATCAGATCTACTTCTTCATGATGATTCCTCATCAAATTTAGATCAGCCATAGTAGGTTCTCGAGCCAGAGACATCTTCTTTTTCTTTGAGTTCAAACAGTGAGGATAGAGATGCAGAGTCATCCACCTCTATTCAGTCAGAGGATGAGAAGTTAGCACCTGACTCACCCACTTTCAAGCCACTTTGGGCCAAACAAACACTTGAGAGTGTTGGCACTTGGGCAAGAGATCCCACAAATGATAGACGTACTAGAGGGGATTTTTAGAGAGATCCACATGCCTTTTTTGCTTTAGTTTCATATCCATAGACTTTTTGAGAGGCATCAGGGGTAGTTGAGTGGGATAGTGCTATGGAATAAGAATATTCTTCCTTAATCAAAAATCACACTTGGGATTTGACTTCACTTCCTAAGGGAAAAAATATGGTTTGATGTAGGTGGATATATCAGACCAAGTTTGCAACAGATGGGTCGATTGACAAGTATAAGGCACGATTGGTCACTAAGGGTTTCTCACAGGTGGCAGGAATTGACTACTCAGAGACCTTTGCACCCATTGCAAAGATTACTTCTATTCGATTCACCTTGGCTAGTGCTGCAACACATGGTTGGGATGTGCACTAGATGGATGTGAAGAGTGCCTTTCTTCACAAAGACCTAGAGGAGAAGATCTACATGGAGTAGCCATCAATATTTGTTCAAGATTCATCTTTAGTATGTAGACTTAGGAAATCTATCTATGGCCTCAAACAGGCCCCTTAGGTTTGGTATGCCAAGATGGATTCCTTCCTTCTCACAGTGGGTTTCACTAGGTGCCATTCTGATCCCAATGTCTATTTCTTATGGTAGCATGATTCGCTCCTAATTTTGGTTTTATATGTTGACGACATTTTGATCACCAGGAGTTATTCATCAGCTATTACAATGGTGAAGGCATCTCTCTAGGATATATTTGGCATGACAGACTTGGGTTTGTTGCAATACTTCCTTGGCATCGAGATCTCATAGTCAGATTTAGGGATTTCTCTTACATAGCCTAACTATGCTCTTAACTTATTGGCTCAATTTCACATGGTTGATTGTAAGCCATCTCCAACTCCCTTTCTATCAGGAGTCAAGCTTGAGGCTGACTATTCTTCACCATTAGTTGATGCCACTTAGTATTGATAACTTGTTGATAGTCTCATCTACTTGACTCACACTAGGCTCGAGATATCATATACAGTGGGACTTGTCTCCAGATTTATATAGGAACCTCATGAGATGCATTGGAAAGTAGCTAAGAGGATCTTGCATTACATACAGGGTTCACATAGATATGGGATTAATTATAGATTTGGCATAGAGGTTGACTTGGTTGGATATACAGATTTAGACTGGGCTGGCGATTCATAGACTTATAAGTCCACTTCTGGTTATAGTTTATCTCTAGGTTTTGGTCCTATCAATTGGTCTAGCAAGAAGCAGAATGCTATTACTATATCATCAAAAGAGGTAGAGTATAGGGGAGCTATTAATGCAGCTACTAAGGCTATTTGGCTTTAGCAGATTCTTTTTGAGTTTTGCATTCCTATCAGGCAGCCCACCATCATTTATTGTGACAACTAGAATACCATTTAGATTTTCAAAAATCTGGTTCAGCACCAATAGACCAAGCACATAGAGATTCACATGCATTTCATTTGGTAACTTATTCATATTCAAGTCATTGACTTGATATTTTTCCAGTCTTCAAAGAAAATTGTAGACATCTTCACCAAACCTTTCACCGAGAGCAAGTTCATTCATCTACGAGCTCTTCTTGGGGTGCGGTCTACATCTACAGTAGCATCATCTTCAGGGGGTTTCTAGCCTCTTCATTTCTCTTATGTCTCTCTTTTGGGGGGGGGGAGTTTTTTCCTATGGATTTTTTCCTTTTCTCTATCTTATGGGAGATTGCATTTGTACATGGGTACCTCATCAAGCCTAGTTGTCGGGACCCATTTTATATTTCCACACTGCCCATCTAAGCTACGCTTATGGGGGGTATTCGTGTAGGTTTTTATTTTTCCCTATTATTTAATTAGGGAAATTATATATTTGTGCATACTTGGAGTTTTCCTACATTAGTGGGATATGCTAGCTTATGTGGAGATGTGTGTCATAGATGTGCCATAGGTGTCATAAGAATGTCATATGTAAATCCTTTAACTAGCTATTCTAGGTATGGGAGTTACTTCTCTATTCTTAGAATCTTGTCACCACCTTTCATGGAGGAGTTACATTCTATTCTTTGGGTGCCTTGACCACCTTTTGTGGAGGAGTTACTTATGTGCTCTCTTATATGTATTCTTCACTTTTGTCATCTCATGTTAATCAGATATTGAGTCTTTTCCTATTTTGTCTTGTGTAATTTATCTTCTTGTATAATTTCAAATTGCTTTAGCATCTATGTGGTGTGCACTTACTTCATCTCGTGTGATCACGTCTCCATTGCATTCACATTATCCAGATTCTAGTAACAACTCTGATAGGCATCAACAAAAGTTCATGGTGCTCTATTTTTGTGTTTTAGGGAAATTGTCCTTGAAACTCAAATTATCAATTTTGATCATGACTCTTAAACATGCCAACTAATCTAATGCTCTCATTATGACCACCAAGGTATCTCAATCCTCTAAAATCCTCATGGGGATCTCAAAACATGTCATACATATCTAAATCACAATTGCATACCCCTATGTAAGCCACATGTAGGTGTGCATAGATGATCATACCCAACTTCATCTTTATTGATGCATATTTGAGACACTGGTGTACTCTCTCAACTTAAAAATGCTTACTAATATTAATATGTATTTTCATATGACAAATTTGAGTGTTTGGAGATTCAAACCTATAAATATCACTAAAAGAATTTAGTGAATAAATATAGAACTTTGGAGACTTCTATCAAGGAAACCAATTAACCAAAATACTCACTTCCTTTTGAAATTTGTTACCCTAGGATAAGGATAAAATATGGGAACATTTTGACGCATCAAATTTCCTCAAAATATTATCATATGATATCAACAAAGTGTTAAGTACTATGTTTTTGTGTTTTAGGAAAATTGTCCCTAAACACAATCATTCATGTTTTGGGGTAACTTTTCAAGATTACCAACAAATAATGCTTCAAACCTACATATTATGATCTCTCTAACACCTTATGACTTTAATAAGTGTATTCAAACATGTCATCAATTTCCATACAATACTCTCATATCTCTATGGGCCACATGTTGGTGTTGATTTAGTTGTAGTAGATAGGTAGTGAGGTTAAGATAACTAGTTTATATGAAGTATGGGCTTGAAATTAGTCCACTACCTTTTCCAAATTTATTTAAATGAAATTCTCTATCTCAATGTGATGGATCCTTCTAATGCTCTTGTAGACACTCATCTAATGTGTATGACTATATACATATGAGAACCTATCTCCACATGCTATCTATGACATTTGGGGGCTTAGATTTGATTGTTCATGTTATTATAATGTGTTTAACACCATTTTAACTCTTCATAACATCTCTATGAAACTCTTTAGGACCTCACATACCTCACTCAGTTGACTATGCATGAAAATGCAAGAAATGACTATTTGGCCTATCAAAGTCTAAAGGATATATTGAGGATTGATGAGTAAGACTACTTCTTTAATTTGTTGTGCCATAAGGATGGAGGAGGTACATTATCCCTCAAACATATTTTATACTTTAAAACTGATCAAATGGCCATTTCACAAGGATAACAACGAAAATAGGTTTTATGCCATAAGTACCTTCTTGGAAAGAGTTAGATGATTATAATAATTTAAATATGTCTTATTTTACCCTTTAAAACACCCCTAAAACCATTATTTATTATTTAATTCTAAAGTGAATAAACATGGAAAAATCTAAACCCTTTCTTGATGACCAAGCCATCTAGACACCCTTTAATTGTTAGTGATTGTTCATAAATATGGGGAGATGATCCAGGCCACCAATGTAAAAAAAGTATAAGGAAATTAAGGTCCCTATCATTTCCTAAATGATTCTATCCCAACTCTCTCTCTCTCTCTCTCTTGATCATACTGAGTGAAAACCTGAGGCTCTCTTAGAGCTATCCCAAACTACCCAAAATGATTTTTCCTTTTCATGAAGAAATAGAAGTCTTCCTATGAAGAATAACATTTTGAAAAGATTTTTTAGGCTATAAATTACCTTTCCTTCCTTTCGGAAACCTTCTAAAATACCTAGACCTCTTTTAATGGTAGAAAACTTGTTTCATGCCTAATTTGTAGCCAATAGGTTTTCTATACCTTTGCTAGTTATTATGTTGGAATATGATTTCAGGGTGTTAGAGTTGTGTTTTAATTAATTTCAAATGATTATTTCATGTGTACATTAATTTCAAAGTTAGTGAAAAAGTGTTGATGTCATGATGATGATGAGTTTAAGCCTGAAGTTATGAAAGAAAAGTTTAGATGCATATGAGCTAAGGTAATCATTATTTGAGGATTATCATGTTTTATCTAAAATTATTAATGTTTTTTAAGTTTAAGGAAGAAAATACAAATATGTGAAAAGTGTGTTGGCATAGGCTTGGTAGCCTTGTATAAAGGCATAGGCCTGGCATCCTAGTATATTGACCTTATTGAGGCTAGGGAGAACATGAAGGGAACTTGTAGAGCATTGAATGAATGCATATGACATGTTTGTGATGATTTTATATCATTACAATAAGTATCCTAGTGATTTATATATCCAAGTTTGACTTGTAGTCTTAGACATAGTGTGCATAGTGACCTACTGAGGTCTAATTGGAGAATCAAGGTGAGATTAAAAGATGTTAGAGCTCATATAAGCATGGAATTAGGTGTGATAGGTTGGTTCAAATGTGTTGACTAGGTTTTATGTCTTGATAATGAAGAGAAAGCAAGATAGTACATTGGAAGGACACTTGTGTATGTACAATGAAGGATTTCTAGCTCAAGAAGAAATTCTAGTTGCTTATTGACACATGTAAATTTTGCATGGTGACTTGATAATTTTTTCAAAATTTGGAACATTTATATAATAATTATTTCCATGTATTTTTTAGTGGATTGAGGGAAAAATATTTATGAACAGTCATTAAGAATGTAAACTGGTCAAAATCGTCTTGTAAACCCTTATAGTGACCTGATTGGAGAAAGCTTGTTAGATATAGACCAAAATGGATTGTTTAACCATGTTTGACTATTATAATTTGTATATTACTCCTCCAATAACCTATATTTATTATTCATGGGTTAAGGCACTAAGCATAAGATATAGAAAGAAGCTTTTTTCTAGAGAAATTAATGCTACAAGAAGGGTTGATTGAGTCAACACTTGAAATTATATGGAGGTTACACAAATAATTTTATACAATTCCATTAATTCATTTTTTTGTTTAATACTCTATGTCAATCATTTTTATCATACAAGTTTTTTAGTCACTAAATCTGCAAACAGTGAAAACGGTTAGTAAAAGCTAGTCAAAGTGAATATGTGTTTAGGGAAGTGTTCTAGGTGAGTAGGGATGGATCAAATGAATTTGGGTCTTTGTTTAATACCAATTAAATATTTTAAATATTTTTTAAATTATGTTTTTTTCTCATACATAGGTAAAGTAGTGCTTTCAAAATGGCTTATTTGAGTAGTGAAAATTGTGAGATAGTGACCTGAGGAATTGGTTTGTTAGACCAATGAAAGATGATTAAACAAGAGAAAAATAAAATTTATATTGATATATATATCACATAAAAAAATTTAATGTGTATTATATGTTGTGAAAGTTTTTTTTTAATTACTAGAAAAGAATATTTACATGACTGTACTATTAGAATCTATGCATAGTTTGAATGGTCATTCTGAAGGAGTGAGTTGAAGGTGTTTTGAGTAGAATTGATGAAAAAAATTAGTATGGAGTTGTTATATAAGTCCTAAATATTTTTTATAAGGTATTTTATGTCATGGTATGTCCCTATTTAGTTATTGAGAGTCAAAATTATTTGACTATATTTTGACTGTATATGACCAGTCCGAGTGGTCATCTTGAGAAAGGTAGTTTGAGTTTTGTTGGCATGTGTTAGAGTGTATAAGGAACATGGAGGTGTTTCATAGGTATTTTATTATCCATAAATATTATTTTCTCATGTTTTTATGTTATAAAATTAATAGTATACTTCATTTATTTAATACTATGTTTTATGTGTATGATGGCCTAAATGGTGAGTAGGCTAAAAGGCTTGGTTTGAATTGTGAAATGGAGTTTCAGGTAATATGGTCCCATGTTTATGATATAAGGGACCTATTAATGTGAAATATGAATTTTTTTTATGTGTCTATAGAGGACGAAGGTGAACCAAGGAGTCCAAGTTATAATGTATGGGTGAGTAAGCCTAATTGCTTTAGGTCTCACTAAGGCCTAATTGGTGTTTTGGATCTTAAGGGAAATGGATGACCTAAAGATTTTTTTATTATTAAATTTAACATGTATGAGGACCTATTTAAAATTTATTTAAATAATTTAAATAATCTTGGCCAAACAAGATGGGTTAGATGATTTTATGGTATAAATACAAGGTGTAATTAGCTTATTTCTGTGAGTTGAGTAAGTGTGGAGCTAAGCAAAGGAGAGAACCTTTGAAATAGATGGTATAGGTCCTTGAGGACCATTATAGAGTGAGTAATATCAGACATAATTATCTAATTAAGGTGATTAATTTGAACACATAGGTCACTAGACCTAATAAGCCTATGAGAGGTAGATTGAGTGAGTAAGCCCTAGAGGTTGTTTGAGAGAGATTGAGAGGTGAAGAGTGAAAGTAAGAGGAGTCCATCATCAGGTGTGTTTGACATCAGATAAAAGGTGGATATCAAATTATAGTTATATGATTTGGTGCTTGGTTTCTTAGGCGTTTTAGCCTTCTTGATAGTTGGAGCTAGCTAAAGGTCAAGTGGGTTCTTGACTAAATTGAGGGGTGAGTGCTCCTTGATTAGTTAGTGCTGGTCTAAATACTAAATCTTATCTTTATAGGATTGTATTAAATATTTTAGGGTTAATTAGGTTTTATCTCCCTTTATGTTTTACCATATAGATGATGTGTTCATGTGATGTATGTTTTTGTTCATGCTTTGGATGTATGTGCTTTCATGTTTATGTTGCTAAATCAAGTTGATGTATGATGGAATAGTTTTAGAATTGAATTCACATTTTTATCTAATTATTCACCCCCATATCAATATGTAATTCCAATAATTTGTATCATATCCACACATTTATAGGAGGCATAACATCCTATAGGTGATCCTAAGTAGCTTGAGGTATGATGAGCACAATGTTCTTCTTGATTGTAGTGAAGGATAAGTTTGTGAAGATCATGGTTGATGTTTGCATAGTTATCTACATTTTGATATTTTCATGGTTGAATAATAAATAATATTATAAACCCAAATCCAAGATAAAGTTTGATTTTAATAATATAACTTATTGAAGTTGGTCTCTTGATCAGCTAACATAAAAGAAGAAAGATAGGAAATGGTTTGATTAGAAACCTAGGGCATGAGAACTAATTTAGGTCTACCTGAATCTTCATGAAGTATAAAATTTATGATCATGTTTTCATTTTTATAGTTTGAGTTGAAATTTTCCAATGAAATATTTTTGAATGCCACATGTGATCATGGAGTGTCAATGTCTTATTTTCATAGACAAAGAAGTTAAGAGGATGTTTTGTGAGTGTATGGTAGTAATACATGTAATGGATGGCATGGAAAATGGTATGAGATGTCATATGAGGTGTCAAGAATTATTGGTGTACATGTGAAGGTGATAGTAAGACTTTGGATTGCTTTTATGGTTGCCTATTTCATCCTTGTTCACTTGTCAAATCAAGCTGAGTAGATAGATTGATGATGTTAGCATTCACACATGTGAAGGTGTCAAAATAAAATGGTAAGATGGATTTGATCATGTTTATTCTTAGTTCATATGTTCAATTTTAAATTATTGATATTAAGCCTATGAAAATATGACCGTTGGGATTTGAAAATTCAAATTTGTGAAGAAAACTAGTTTGTAAAGAATGGCTTTTTTAAGTCATAGATAAATTTATATCAAGGTGAGGTAATAATAAAATTTGAAGAGGAATCAGTGTAGAAGACCTCCAAGGTGATTAGAAAGTTTGACCATCTATACAAGTTGCAATAAATGTGGGTCAAAGTCAAAGTTTGAAGTCTGTGTTTGAAATAATGAACCCAATTTGAGAAAAAGAGGATTAAAACATGACTAATGATCCTATTTTGATTTTATAAATATTATATGATTTTAATATATCCATGAATAAAATTCCCATTTTTTAGCTATCTGAATGTGTGTTCTTTTGCAAGAAAGTCAACTTGAAGATTGATTGGGCTTGAAGGTTCTTATCGTTGGTAGACTAGTGTGACAAGGTAAGTTGTTTGGTGTTCTCAAAAGATCAAGGTAATTGGTCAAGATGTATGAATATGTTTCTAATGTTGTATATCACATGTATATGCTCTCTATATGATCAATTTTTTTCTTAAAATGAAGATCCAGCTTAAAAAATGAAAGGTAATGAATTGAGGGTTTGGTGCCTATAAACCCTAATGTGTGTGTTCATGGTGTTAATGACTCATTTTTTATCATATAAATCTCAATGATATTTTTGATAGATAATATGTAATGATTCTTATAGTGGTTTTCATGCTTGTGACACTTTTTTTAATGCATGATGAAGGTCTCAATTGTCAACATTTAAACAAGGTATGAAAGTTGAAGATTGGTTTTTAAAACTAATGATAGTTTGATAGAGAAGTTGTTCATATGTTATAAGGATTGGATGCCATCTAAAAATGGTGTTAACATTTTTTTGAGCTTATATTTGCATATCTTAAAATTTTAAAGTGTATCATAGGTTCCTCAAAGTGAATAAGGTCTCTCAGACCTAGTATTGATTGCATATTGACCTTAAGGGTATTTGATATTATTTTAAATATTGATGGCTTGTAAAGCATAAAAGTAAGTGATTAATGTTGTGAGGACCTTATGGAAGTAATTCATATCTATGTAATATGGTCTTGTTGGATCAAGAAGGAGTATAAAGTGCATGTTTTAGAATAGTGGAATGGGTGAGTTTGATCCATGAGACCATTGGCAATATTCTTGGTAAAGTTTTGTCCTTACATTATAAGGACTATAGATTTACATTGACTTGTTATAGGGATCATAAAATATCATCAATATTCTTAGAGGTTGAAGTGTTTCAGATGCATGAAGATGACCTTAAGGTCATAGATGGTTAAGGAGCCCATTATATGTATCTAGAATATGTTGTTTAGTAACCTGAGTTTGAAAATATCATGATTTTATTGTTATAATGTTGTTGGTTCATCTACAAAGTTTGAGGAACATTGAAAAACTGATTTGACATGTTGTATACCTTGAAGAAACCATGAATGAGTTCACAATATTATAAAGGTGACAGTTTCCTATGGCATCATGTTTGTTATGTAAACTTTCATAAAGGAGATTGATGTAGTACTCTATCAGAGTTATTCATTTATGGTGAGTGTTCCTTGATATTAGTTGACCTCATAAGGTCATAAGTGGATATGTTGACATGTTGCCAATGATATGAAGATGATCATTTTTTTGAAGATAACATATTATTACTCATCTCATGTAGGGTTTTGACCATGTGTTAATTGAAAGGGTATCTTACAAAGGTTGGAGCCTTTATGGCCTAAGGATATTGAAAATAAAGATTCTTAAATACATAAGAACTAAGCAAGGAGTGGATCCATATTGACTAGGTCTCCATGAGACCTATTTGTGTTTCAAGAAGGATATTGATTATATGTGTGTAGTACTTGAAGATTTTTTTACATACCTAAAATAAAATCATTGAAGATGACTCTTTCCATATGGATCATGGAGTTAGGGGGAGATAACATAGTTAGCTTGAATGGCTTGGATAACTATGCATGATGTGAGGGAGAGCATATGTGAAATTTTCTAGTCATGATGGAGATATAGAGGTGTATGCCACAGATGTCAACTCAATAGACATGTCACAAAAGGTTAATATGATGACTTGATTAAACCAAGTCATGTGTTTTGACAAGGTAATGTATTTTCATCCATGGATAAAGGAAGTGTGTGAACTTTGTAAGAGGTTAGGTAGTAGGATCAGAGGACTATGTTGATGAACCTATGTGGAGCATATGTCCACTTTATCATTAATAGAAAAGTGGGAGAAGGAGAAGAAGATATTTCCATCAATTAAAAATGGGGATAATGTTGGAGGTGTGTTGTCATTGATGTCAAATTATTATGTCATATGTATATTCATGTCAAAGGTAATGATAAAGTGGTGATGTCATGATGATGATGGGTTTGAGTTTGAAGTTGTGAAAGACAAATTTGGATGCATATGAGCTAAGGTAAGAATTTTTTGAGTCTTTTCATGTTTTATATAGAATTATTGATGTAATTTAAGGTCAAGGAAGAGAAGACAAATACGTAAATATTGTATTGGTATATGCTATGTAGCCTTGTGTAAAGGCATAAGCTTGGTAGCCTAGTATGTTTAGCTTGTTGGGGCTTGGTAAAACATGGATGGAATATATATACCATGTAATTAGTTCATATAACATGTTTATTATGAGTTTATATCATTGCATGAAGGATCTTAGTGCTTTCTATATCCAAGTTTGACTTGCAGTCCTAGACCTAGTGTGCATAATGACCTAGTGAGGTCCAATTAGAGAGTCAAAGTGAAATTACAAGATGGAAGAGCTCATATAATCATGGAATTAGGTGTGATAGGTTGAATAAAATTTTTTTATCAAGTTTTAGGTCTTATAATGAAGAGCAAGTAATATAGTATGTTGGAAGGACACTTGTGCATACAGAATGAAGGATTTCTAGCTCAAGAAGAAAGTTTAGTTGCTCATTGACAGGTGAAAATTTTACATGGTGAACGAAGAATTTTGGTAAAGGTGAAAATTTTACCTAATAATTATTTCCAATTATTTTTTAGTAGATTAAGGAAAAAATATTTATGAACATTTGTTAAGAATATAAATTGGTCAAAACCCTCCTATAAACCCTTATAGTGACCCGATTGGAAAAAATTTGTTGGATATATCCTAGAATGGATTATTTGACCATGTTTTACTATTTTAATGTGTATAATACTCATAAAATCACCTCTATGTGGTAGTGTTGTGTTAGGACAGTGAGCAGAAGATATAAAAAGAAACTTGTTTCTAGATAAATTGATGCTACAAGGAAGGGTTGACTAAGTCACCACTTGAAAGTATATCAAGGTTAAAGCTAGATAATTTTTATAAAATTACATGAATTAATTTGGGCATGTTTAATCCTCTATTTCAATCATTTCAAGCATACGAGTTGGCTAGTCGCTAAATCTATAAATAGTGAAAACAACGAGTAAAAGCTAGTTAAAGTGAATATGTGTTTAGGGAAGTGTTAAAAATGAGTAAGGATGGATAAAATGACTTTGGGTATTTTTTTAATATCTATTACCTATGTTACCTTGTCTGGAAAGAGGTTTTGTTTCTCATACATAGGTAAAGTAGTGATTTCAAAATGGCTTATCTAAGTAGTGAAGACTGTGAGATAGTGACTTAAGGAAAGATGGTTATGAAAGATGCTTAAACAAGAGAAAAATATACTTGAAATTTATCTAGAGATAAAATATTATATTATAATATGGATTATATCTTGTTAAATTTTTCTTTCAAGTTCTAACAAAGAACATCTACATGACTATACTATTGGAAGTTATAAGCAGTCTAAATGGTCATTTTGAAGGAGTGAATTGAAGGTGTTCTAAGAATAATTAAGGAAAAAATGAGTATATAATTGTTATATAAGTCTAAAATATTTATGATAAGGTATTTTATTTCAATGTATGTCCCTGATCAGTTATAGAGAGTCAAAATGGTTTGACTGTATATGACCAGTCTGAGTTGTCATCTTGAGAAAGGTAATCTGAGGTCTATTGACCTATGTTGGAGTGTCTAAGGCACATTGAGGTGTTTCATAGGTATTTTAGGTTAAACAAATATTATTTTCTCATGTGGTTATGTGATAAAATTAGTATTATACTTCAATTTTTTAAAATTGTGTTTTATGTGTATGATGGCCTAAATGGCAAGTAGGCTAAAAGGCTTGGTTTGATGTGTGAAATAGAGTTTCAAATAATGTGGACCCATATATATTATATAATTGGAATATAAATTTGACATATTAATTTTTTGAGGCATTGATAGAGGATGAAGGTGGGCCAAGGAGTCCAAGTTGTAATGTATGAGTGAGTATGCGTAATTGCTTTAGGCCTCACTAAGGCCTAATTAGTGTTTTTGATATTAAGGGTAATGGATAACCAAAGGAGTGTTTTATTATTAAATTTAAAATTTATTAGGACCTATTTAAAATTTAATTAAATAATGGAAAGAATCTTTGCCAAACAAGATGGGTTAGATGAGTGTATGGTATAAATACAAGGCCTAATTGGCCTATTTGTGCGAGTTGAGCAAGTGTAGAGCCAAGCAAAGGAGAGAAAATTTGAAATAGAAGATACAAGTCATTACAGACCATAAAATATCAAATAATATCATATATCATTATCTAATTAAGGTGATGAAGGTGAACACATAGATCATTAGACCTAATAAGCCTAGAAGAGGCAGATTGAGTGAGTAAGCCCTAGACGCTATTTGAGAGAGATTAAAGGGTGAAGAGTGAAAGAAAGAGGAGACCATCATCAGATGTGTTTTGAATAAGATAATAGGTTGAGATAATATCATAGGTATCTTATTTGGTGTTTTTTTTCCTAGGGGGTTTTATTCTCCTTGATAGTTGGAGCTAGCTAAAGGTCAAGTGGGTGATCCTTAATCAGTTGGTGCTGGTCTAAATGTTAATTATTGTATTTATAGGAATGTATTCCATATTTTAGGGTTAATTTGGTTTTATCCCCCTTGATTTTTTCCTACATATATGATGTGTTCATGTGATGTATACTTTTGTTCATGCTTTGGATGTATGTGCTTTCATGTTTATGTTGCTAAATCAAGTTGATGTATGATGGAATGGTTTTAGAATTAAATGTGTGTTTTTGTATATTGATTCATCCCCCCCATATCAGTATATAATTCTAGCATAAGGACCTATAATATTATATTAGGGACATAATGAATGGTTTTATATGATAGTTGAGCCCTTACATTAAGCAAAATCTTCAAAAACTTGTTTTGCCAAATCTCTAAAATGATCCAAAATGCATCCTTTTACTCCCAAAATTCTCTCCACTCAAAATGACTTTAAATTACCTTTAAAATGTCTAAAATGGTAAAACACACCATAATTAGGTGGGAGGAAGTTGAAAATAGTTTGACTTCCTCAAAAAGTTACTTTTTAATTGAAAATTATATTTTGAGGACCTTTAAGTCATATAATGCACTTTTAAGGTTCTTTTGGGAATAATAGATTCTATAGGCCTCATTTTTGGCTCATTATAGTCTCATATACTTTTTTAAAACCTAATTTATAACCCTAAATGCATAAACATTCTCAAAACCTACTAGATCCTTTACTTACAGTTTTAGACCTATTTCTAGGCCTATTTCTCAAAATCACCAAAATTAATTTAAAACTTGATTAAATTGTTTAAAAATATTTCAAGTGACATGTGGTAGGTTAATTAGGTTTGTCTCCTCATCTCACCATTGGATCAATCACTCAACTATAAGTTTGCTCAGCTTCTCACACCACACCAAGACCTCGAAGAATATTACACTACATCATCATGTTAGGACCACAAAGGAACTAGTCATGGGGTAGAATGTTGTTGAAGGGTTAAAAAGAGTGGAAATATCCATCCAAGAAAACATTTTCTATGTAGTAAAATTTTGGCCAACATTTTTGGTGACCTCCTAGGATTGCATGCTTGTTATACAATAAAGTAGTTGCCTTACCTGATCCATTGGGAATACGAGGTCACAAATCTTTCATTCTTGACTGATATCAAAATGATGCAATGATTTTATTTTCTAAAAAACTCCTCTTTAATTAACAAGGACAACAAGAAATAAAACCAACACTATGCTCAAGGCATTTAGGGAAGGGAACACACAATTAAAAAGGATGTGTATAAGGCACTTGGAGGAAAATAACAAAATATACTCTATTATGTACAAGACTAAAACTTAAAAGTATCTTCCTCCTACATCAAATGGGAAACATTTAGCATCATTCACTTATAATAGATAAGGATGAAAAATACCTTGATTTTGAGGCACCAAAACTAGTGAACTAGGTTGCTTGATTGTTAATACTTTTAACATGATCTCCAATAAATGAAAAGGGAGAAACATGTCTCTAATGTAGAAAAAATACCTCATTGGTTCAAGACATACTTGATGTTGGTATTTATCTTTATTAAATCTCACAAATCTCACTTCATGATGGGTTATATGAACACTTTTGAACTTTTCACTTGATGAATCTCTTGTATGTGAAGGTTGACTATCTAGGCTTAGGAAAAAAATCTCCAGTTTAACCCAAAAGTTAGTTTCTTCTTGGTCACTTATAAGAGAGATAGTCCCAACATTAACAAGAACCCAATCTATGGTAGCTAAATTGGTTTTCTTTCTCTATGTATAAGGGAGGCTCATCATCGCAAGGAAGTTCTAAATCATCATGATTTTGAGGATCTTCATTGGTATGCTTCTCAAATTGTATCACTTGAGAACTTGATATGTCTCCATAAACCTCACCAAAATATTTCATCTTATTTTTAAAATACAAATGAGGGTTGATTTGACCATCTAAAGTATAAAACATCACACTTGTCTTGCTCAAGGTCTTATTTGCCTTCCTCTAGCTCAAACTTATCAGGGATATCTTTATTTGACACCTCATATTGAAGTGGACCAACCTATGGTAGCTAGTTCTAATCCTATTTTCCATCTATATAGATTAGAACTTCAATGGTCCATTTAAGGTCTCCCCCGTGTTTAGCTTGAGGATTATCCTCTTCAGGATCTAATTCATTAGTGTCAAATCCATGCCAGGAAGGTTGGTATAAACTTGATTTTTCCTCCTCTAAATGAAGTGAACTACATATCAATATTTATTAATCATACACACTTACCTAATTTTATTGAGACTACAATTTCATCCTCTATCTTTGGTAAAATAAGTGCTTTCTCTAAGGGAAGATGGTGGGAGGGTGAAAAAGTTCACCTTGCTTGTAGCTTAAGAGATTATATTTCTAACTAGGTACCTTAAATGGTCTCTTTGGTGGTTATTGATGGAGAGAGATATATAGTATTATATATCTTGTATTTAAATATCATTGAGATAAGATAACACCTCTTTTTTATTCTCTTCAACCACTAACTCGTCCTCATGAACTGGTTCTTGGACTATCAAAACTAACACCTATTTTTCTTCCCTATTCCTTTCTAAAATGACTTTCATGATGGAAATGTGTAAGATAAAACCATATTCTCATCTTCCTGAATGGGTATATGAGGGGGTGGTTTCACAAGAGATGGAATGTCATAGTCAGGATCCAAAGTGTAGGAGGGTGTCCAAGTTGAGATGGTTTCAAAATATTGAGTGGGAATGGGCTTAGGGGTGGGAAAAGGCAAACTAATTAGTTTAGGTTTAACATACTCATCTTAAAAATGAGTCAAAATCTCTTATATTTATAGTATCCATTCCTTTACTTGGTTATTCTCAAAATCGAGATAATCCCCCTCTTGAATGGTTGCCCACACACTCCAAAACTCTTGCAAGAATTCACTTGTCCTATTCATGGCATGGATGGGGAAATCTTTGCCAAGGGCTACCTCTATGTTCACCTTCATGATAAATCTTCCATGGTCTATAATTATTTACTTGAAACTTTACAAAGATGATATTTGACAAGATTAACTACGGGGCTTATTTTGGTCATTTGTAGGGGTGGGAGGGAGGTAAGAGCCATGATAGGGCTGATAATTTGTTTGAGGGACACTTGAGGGGAACACAAACATTTTTATCTTGATAAGTTTGATGTTGAGGTAGAGAATAATCATATTAATCAAAATATACACTTGGTCTACTTATACCAGCTGATAAATACTTGGAGTTGCCATTGGTGTTTGTACACATGCCTCCAAAGGCTGATTAGATGAAGATAACACTAAAACTCTTCACTCAATGAACAATTTAGCCCCATTAAGTGTGTTAAAAACTATTTTAGCATATAATTTCACACTTTTTAGATATTTATTCAAGATCTCTCACTCCCAAACATAGTATTAGATCAACCTCAAGCTATGGGTATCATATAGTAAGGTTGAACCTCTAGAGAAGGTTGGTTTCCTCTTGGTAGACCACCTTAACTAATACTTATACTTGGAAAGGAGATAAAATGGGGTATATGATGACTAAAAAATCTAAAATGGTGATACACCAAATTGACTGACACTCACATAAGCTTGAAATAAACACTAATTTAGCATAAGATAATTTTACTCACACAACCGCACAAACTCGCTAGTTTGCATAAGTACTTCATAAACTAGGCTTACCAAATAACACATGAATTAAAGAGGAATTATTAAATTCACACCAAACAACAATTAATGGAAGAAAGAGCTCAAGTTAATACATATAACTAACTTGAAAACACCTTAAAATAGGCAAGAAAGAAGGATAATGGATATAGAAGAACACTTCTTCACAAGTACATCATGCACAAGATTGTTAAGAAAAAATTAGAGGAAAGAGATAGGTAAAACATGATATTTATTGACTAAAAAGGTCCTTATTACAAAATTTTATAGGGTTTCTCCTTGTCAAATGAGAATATCTTATAAAAATGGGGGAGAAATGGGAGATGTAGGAGAAAAGGGGAAGATGGAGAGAAGAAACAAGCAAACAAAATTCAATAAATGAGACACACCCACTTACATGGAGTATAAACCATATTTTTGTTAATTAGGACATATACTTACTCAATAAATTAACCTTGATTAGATCCAATAGTCTTCAAGACCTCTCATTGGCTTAGAAACACACTAGAAGATAATAACTTCTTGAGGATGATGATGTCATGATCCACTAAAAGGGAAAAGTATCCAAATACTTTGAAAACTCAATCAATAATCCACTTTCATTTCTAAACCTCCAAACTCTCAACCTTGGACTTCTACACCCCCTCAACTCTTACTTCTATAAGGTGTTTGGGAAAAGGTTAGCCAACTTGGCATTTTATGCTTAACTAACCATGGAGGTTATCTGTCATGTTTGATTTTTGAGGATATTTTATATTTTTAACTTGAATTTGTTCCTCCAACCTGAAATAAACTCCATGATACCTAAAACTCTCATATAACCCATTGATGGAGATCACAAGCTTGAGCCACCCTCAACCAGTTGCCTTCAAAACTACCCCCAAGGCCATTTGGCACCTTGAAGACCACTTTTGGACCTTTAAAAAACTTAAATACATCCATAGATTGTATATTAGGAATAAAGTGAATATTTTTAAAACCTTCAATACCTGAAACAATGGTGGAAATCACCATTAAACCTATAACAATGCATAAATATGTCAAAAAACTAGGTTTTTGACCGTTCAACTCAGTAAGGCACCATATAAACCCTTTTTAAGAGCTCCAAGTTCCATATAATTATGTTTTATGTCACATTAGACCTCTTCCATTTCTTTCGACCATTTATTTCCTTGTTAACCTACAAAAGTAGGCATTTTAAAACCATTTTGGGCCTCCTAAGCACCCAAACATGTTAGATTCTTCTATAAAATAGGTTATTCAAGATTTTTATGGAATCATATAAACATTATATGTTGTTTACAATTTATTATAGGCATTTTTATGAACCTATGAGTTTAAAAACACAAAACACATCAAAAACTCTTTTGCAGGCTCAAACAAGCTCACCTTCAAGATGAATGTTCATAAAATTAAGACACATATTTCATACACTTATTTCCATGTATATATATTACATATACCCCTTCAACACCCATAAAAATATTGGGCTCCCATATGGAAGGTATGAAAATATACACATGTAGAGACGATTGCCTATAGGATTTGCAAGCATTTTAGACATGCTTACATTCTTAACAATTGTTCATAAAAATAAAGCCCTTAACCAACCTTAATCCATAATTAAATTTAATTAAATATGGATACTCAAAACATACTATAATCACTTGGACCAAATCTTCATGTTATGAAAGATACAAGCATCTGAAGAAGGGCTAAAACTAGGTGTCTTAAGCCCAAAAAGATCAAATTGCTCCATAAGACCAATTTGAACTTTACACTGATCTAATTTTATTGAAAAAACATTATTTTCATATTAAAAATCTCATTACACCTCTCTAAATGATCAAAACTCAACTTTGTCATTTATGTTTTTGAGACTACTTACAAGGATTTGAGCTTGCCTATTGGATTTGCATGAAGTTTGGAGTGTTAACTATTTTTAAATGTGTTTAAGTGGATTTAAAAAATATTAACATTATTTTAAAACACCCTAATAATATTTTAAACTTTGACCACACCTTAAAACTCTAAAAAGTATGTTTGCATGAATAGTGGCCATTATGAGACATAGGGGGACTGTGTATAAACATTATGAACTTACACTTATAATATGACCATACCAATATTATTTATTGATATAATATGTAATTATGACTAATTTTTCCAAATTTCAAGTCTTTTAAATGTATACTTTATCTTATAAACCCTTTTTACCATAATTTATCTTGAGCTACCTGCATGCTTCCTTCATGCCAAAACTTGTCTTTCTTCAAAATTTTGCATGAAAAACTTGAACATGATCACTACCATAGGATAATATATGTTTCAAAAATAATACTATACCATTTTAAGACCTCTCAAAGGCCTAAACTACTTCTTGACATCCATAATTTACAAAATTTCATTTGGTCTCTAATGGTTGCCTTCTTGATTGCTTGTGGACTGTGTAAGAACATTGGGAAATTTAAATCTTTAGATGAAATTTATGATTAAATTGAATAATTTTTTATGTTACTTATACCATTCTTAAAAAATTTCATGCTTTGACTCAACTTATAGATGCCCCAAAATGACCAATTCTTGTAAGGCATGCTCTAATGTTGACCATGATTTGACATTAGATTAACTATAATACTAAAATAGTGAATAGTTCAAATTGTAGAAAAAAATTAAACATGATATTTAATATTTATATTATGACATAATTATCCTTTCCACTAAATTTTGTCATTAGATCCTATATATTTGGCCTGTAGGCTTCTTTTGGTAAAAGCTAGTGACGTGTGCCTACTTTGGTCAAAATTCACAACTAATTTTTCTTCCATTTGACATGGTTTGACATAGAAGAAGGTGAATTTTCTTTGAAATTCTCATGGATATTCTCATTTCATGAATCCAGTCTTTATTGGATTGCTTTCAACCTTCCATATCACCTCCTCTTAACTGTATACATCCAAAAATGACCTCATACGATTGTGTATATAATGTTACAGGTGGACATTGCAAGCAAAGGTGGAATTTTATGGGCATATAATCCTTATTTTTTCAAATGAAACCTTACTTGACACCTAATAACTAATCTTACATGTTCTTGATGGCATGTTTTCCTCTATAGAAATGCTTTGAATGTGCTTGGTTGATTGGGGTGAAAGCTTATGTATGATTGTATGACCATGTCCCTGTGGATCATCTCAATCACATTGATGGGGTTAAGACCTAATTTATTCTTGAATTTATTCCTATATATAATATTTATCATGGAACCTACTTTATAGGCCAAACTCTTATCCTTTTCTTGTCAAGTTGAAAGCCTTTTAGCCTTAAGATGATTGTAAGTTATCATTTGCCTCATTATCCCTTGAAGTGATTCCTTGATATATCTCTCTCTTTATTAATTATTACCTTCCCAACCCTTTATGAACCCTTAATTGATCATAAACTTTGTTTTTAGTCCCTTTGAATGAATACTTCTTGCCAAGAAGTTGATAATGAACCCTCATGGCTATAGGGTTCCTTGAGACTGACTGTAGGTCTCATTGTGAGGTGAAATTACCAAAAGACATTTAAAGTATCCATTAGAGTATAATAATTATGAATATATTCATAAAATGATGTTTCTCATATTTTCACCATCACCTTCTTCCAAGTAGACCTCCATACACATGTACTTGACTGTATTTTATGATGATTTGTCCTTATACAGATTAGGGTTGTAGGTTATGATGCTAGGATAACATTAACAGAAAACAAGTGTGAATGGTGATCAAAACAATATTCCTTCTTGAAATGGTTTCATTATCTCAAAATTGAATCATCCCTCTTTTGAAAATATAATATCTTTGAGCCTTCCATTAATCATGTGACCTCCTTTTCAGCTATAGGTTGTCTTCATTAGGTACTCTTAATGGTTTCTCCACTAGACATGTGTGTTATTTAAACCCTTTATTGGAATTATAAGTTTCATGCACTTGGTAATGAATTTTTACTCTTTAACACCTTGATAATTCTCTGTGATCTTGCAAGTAAGCACCTATAGTCAGCTATAGGTAAGCCTTTTTCAGGGTGAAGCACACCTATAGTTAGTGGTGAAGATCAAGGCCCAGTATTCCAACTTCTCTCTAACTCATTCGACCATTATTATTTCCCTTAACTTAATGGAATAATTAATCATATTTATATGCTCCCTAATTTTTTTTTACCATAAGGTCAATTACAACTTGAAGATTGTTGTAAACACTACCTTTCTACAGTGAATGAATGTGATTTTTAGGCCCTCAAACACCACTCTACACTAGCCATACATCCTCCTCCTGAGATTTTATACCCCTATATAATGTATTCATGGTGGGACACTTAGGATTCATCCCAACCCCCTAAAAAATTCTATTTTACATCAATGAAAAGGGCTCGGAGCTTTATTTTGGTTTTTTAGAGAAGATGTCCCCAAACTGAGTTTCTCAATTTTGATCATGCCTTCTTGACTGTAAGTCCTTGTTGAAGATTTATATAGGTATATATTATGTGTAAAACCAATCCTCTTATTGTTTTTTCATGAATATCTCACCCTTTGAACTCCAAGAATAATTTGTCTCACTCTATTTACCATACAACTCTTTCACTAGTTTTTCGTTGGGCAATTCACTTAGGTCTCAAATGCCAAATATTTATTTCGGTTTTAATATTCAAATATAAATGAATGGATGGTATTATATTATCATATTAAACTAATTATTAACCCTTCCAAGTTCTTAAACACACTTCAACATTCATTTCTACCTTTTAAGCTTTTAATGACCTTATGAGGCTTATAGCCTTTTCTTTGTCATTTCTCAATGGTTTGGTAAGAAAAGGTATTATTTTGGATATTTAATCACATTTTCATACATCATATACCTCCTTTTAGGTGTGTGTCAATTTTCATGGTCAAATTCCACTCCAAGACCACACTTCCTTTATTAGGCTCCCCTCAATTAGGCCTAATTAGCCCTTAAGCACACCCTAGGTATATAAACCATAACATATGGCCTCAAATCAACCCAAAAACTCTTTAATCACTTATTTCACCTTTAAATACATAATTTTACAAAATTTTGTCAAATTTTGTGTGTTAAAACTCTTGGAATCAACAAAACCCTTGTTTAGGGCTTCTCTCATGCTCTTTCTCAGACCATGTTTTAGGGGGGCTGGGGGAGGGTAAAATGAATTTTATGTCTCACCTAGATATATTCTTGGATCCATTGGATATTTATAAATTTTCAGACCTGAGAGAGTTTGAAAAAATCAAAAAACCATCACCAAGTTCTCAAAAAAAAAAAAAAATGCCAGCTTGTTTTCCTATTTTTGCTTTAATGATGGTTGTTAAGTTATAGGGGTAAACTAGGGAAACTGAGATATTTTTATGTATTTAAAACATTCCTAGAAATATAATAAATTTTTTAGGTCCTAAATCTCAATTAAATTACTGATGTTACCCCCTTCCCTTCTAGCACTCTAGGCCTCACTTAGCTTTCTAGGCCTAGAAAACTGAAAAATGGATTTTTTGTCCTTTACATGTATGAAAACCCTTTGGACATGTTTGATTAACCTTTGGTAAGATACCATTATTTTATTAACATTTAAAACATGTACATATTCCTTAAATTGATATCTTTGGATGTGAATTTCTTTTAAGCTTCAAAACCTATAGACAACATTGATAAATTTTAGTGAACAAAAGTCAATATTGGAGGCTCTCAAACACTTATTTATCTTCGTTACACATCCTCTTCATTTTTTAAATGTTCTAACCCCATGTGTGGGATAAAATATTAGTTCACTTTGGTCAACCAAAACTCTTTGTAACATTATTCCATGGCATCAATAAAACTGCTTGGTGCTCTATTTTTGTGTTTTAGGGAAATTGTCCTTGAAACTCAAATTCTAAATTTTGATCATGACTCTTGAGCATGCCAACTATCCCAATTATTTTATGATTAATACCAACGTATATAAAACCTATAAAATACTCTTTGGGATCTCAAAATATGTCATAACCTCCAAAACACACTTATAGACCCCTGTGTAATCCACTTATAGGTGTGCATAGAGGATCATATCCAACTCTTCCATCCTTCTTGATGCATATTTGAGACATCAGTGTACTCTATCAACTCAAAAAGGATTAATAACATTAATATGTACTTCCATATGACAAATTTGGATTGTGAAGGTTGTTTGGAGATTCAAACCTATAGATATCATTGAAAGAATACAGTGAACAAATATGAAACTTTGGAGCCTTCTATCATGGAAACCAATTGACCAAAATAATCATTTCATTTTGAAATTTTTTACCTTATTATAGGTATACATGATGGGAACATTTTTATGCATCAAATCTCCTCACAATATTATCATAATATATCAACAAAAGTGTTATGTTCTCTATTTTTGTGTTTTAGGAAAATTGTCCCTAAACACAATCATTCAAATTTTAGGGTAAATTTTCAAGATTTCTAGCCTCTAATTATTTAAACCTACTTGTTATGATATCTATAACACCCTATGACTTCAATAAGTGTATTAAAACATGCCATTACTCTCTATATAATACTCTCATATTTTCTATGGGCCACTTATAGGTGTTGATTCAGATGTAGTATATAGGCAGTGAGGTTGAGATAACTAATTTGTATGGTGTATGGGATTGTTATTAGTTAAAAACCTTATAAAAATGTGTTTAATTGAAACTCTTCAATCATAATGAATCTAAAAATAATGAAATTCTCTATCTCAATGTGATGGCTCATTCTAAGGCACCTGTAGATGTTCATCCAGTGTGTATGATTGTATGCATATGAGAACTTGTCTCCACATGATATCTATGACATTTGGGAGAATTTTATTTTTCATGTTATGAGAGTGTGTTCAACCCCCTTTTAACTCTTCATAACATCCCTATGAAACTCTTTAGGACCTCACATACCTCACTCGAGAAACTGTGCATGGAAATGCAAGAAATAATTATTTGGCCTATCAAGGTCTAAATGTGATACTAAGGATTTATGAGTAATAACACTTATTTAATATTATGTGTAATAATTATGGAGGAGGTACATTATACCTCAAACATAATTTTTTATCTAAAGTTGATCAAATGACCATTTCACAAGGATAATAAGGAAAATAGGTTTTATGCCATAAGTACCTTCCTAGAAGGAGTTATCTGATGAAACCAATTGTAAAATTTGTTATTTTACCATGAAATAACACATTTAAAACCCTTATTTATAGTTTAATTCTGAAGTGAATAAACAAAGAAAAACTTGGACCTTGTTTGGATGAGTAGGCCATCTAGACACCCCTAAACTATTAGCAATTATTCATTAATATGTGGAGATGAACTAGACCATAAATTACTCAAAATGGATGGAGATTATGGTACCTATCATTTCTCAAAATATTTTTTCCCAACTCTCTCTCTCTCTCTCTATCTCCTAACCATACCGAGTGAAAACCTGAGGCTCTCCTAGAGTTGTCCTAAACTGCCCAAAATAATTTTTCCTTAGCATGAAGAATCAGAAGTATGCCTATGGAATATAACACTTGCGAAAGAATTTTTAGGAATTAAATTACATTTCATACCTTCTATAAACCTTATGAAATACCTTAACCTCTATTAATGGTAGAAAACATGTTTCATGCCTAGTGCGTAGCCAATAGGTTTTCTTTACCTTTATTGGTTATTATGTTGGAATATGATTTTAGGGGCCTATAAAATGATTTTATGGATACTATTAATTAATGCATATGATATATTATCCCATAAATCAATCAAAATCTTCAAAAACTTGTTCTACCAAAACTTCAAAATGCTCTAAAATGCATCATTTTTCTCTAAAACTTCTCTCCTCCACTCAAAATGACTTTAATTTATCTTAAACATGTCTAAAAGGTTAAATAATTCCATAAGGAGGTGGGATTAATTCAAAACCAATTTGTCTTCCTTAAAAGTTACTTTTTCACTTGAAAATTCTATTTTGAGGACCCTTAAGCCATCTAATGCACTTTTGGGGTTCTTTTGGGCATAATAGCTTCTTTAGGACCCATTTTTGTATAGTTAGAATTTTTGAGAATTTGTGAAAACCTCATTAATTCCCCATAATGATCGAACATCCTTGAAACTTGATGGATCCTTCACTTGCAGTTTTAGACATGTTTCTAGGCCTATTTCTCAAAATCACCAAAATCACCTCAAAACTTGCTTAAAGTGATTCAAAAGCTTAAAAGTGACATGTGGTGGGATCATGAGGTTTATCTCCTCCCCTCACCATTAGATCACTCACTCAATTAGAACTCTTCTCAGCTTCTCACACCATACTAGGACCTCCTAGAATACTACATTGTATCATCAAGTCAGGACCACAAAGGGACTAGTCATGGGGTAGAAGGTTGTTGAAGGGTTCCAGAGAGTGGCCTGATCCATCTGGGTAAAAATTTCATATGTATGCCAATTTTGGCCAATAATTACTCTCTACAAGTGATATGGGTGTACAACACCATTCATCAACCCATTCTTTTGACTCATATTCATTCTAATTAAATTATATACATGGGGAACAAAATCATGCCATATCCCTAGTATAAGTAGCCCATGAACTTGAACTTGAGATTGAATGAACTGGAAAACACTCAATCCAAGTAATTTAATACAATATTCATACATTACCATGTTTTTTCCTCTATTAACCAAAATAATCTTTAGACATGATAATTTTTATCTGATCCATGACAAATATTTTCATTATACCAAGTCACAATACTTGAGCATTGATCAAATTAGCACCATCCTTATGCTTTGAATACTCTTTTTTAAATTTTATTTTTACACATTAACCTTCACCATCATGTTCCCCTTTTCCATGTATATCCTTAAAAAAGATCCAAAAATATTGATTGCCATTCTTCTTATGCATTCTGCTTAACCAATAAAACATTTGAGAATTTTTAAACTGCCCTGCATAATTATTTGACCAAATTTAGTGTGTATCAAACATGATTTCTCATGTATTCATATTTATATAAAATATCTCAAAATTACCCTGGACAAAATTTGAATAATGTGATCTTTCATCGCTCATATAAAAGTGGTACTCCCTCAAAATCTTTCTATTGTCATTTGTGTTATCAGGTGCATGTTTGAATGTGATATGAACAAAAATTCCAACTTGAATTGAATTTTAGTATTGGGATTGAACCTCATTCTATGTTTATAGTGTGTATTTCTTAGCAAATTCCATAATTGAAATAATTGTGCCAACTAGGAAGTTGTCCTTGCATACCTTGAATTGATTATTTAACCATTTTGATTTGTGTGTGTGTCTTGAATATTATTAGATAATATTCTTCTTTAATTCAAACATCAAATCAGATACAAAAACTTTGGTCATAACCAATTCACATTTTGATGTCTATTTTCCATCTTTTAACACATACTTTATAGATTTGTACTTCTTATAATCAACTAGCTGCTTTCAAAATTGATGTGAAATTTATTCATGTATATAAATCATCAAATTTGACAAACCACCACAATTGTTACATGCTCCATCTAAACATTGTTTGGAAAAAAATTGGACTTTAAATCTTTGACATAAAAGACTTTGGATTAATTCTCTTGATGTCTTAGGTGGGGAAGACACCATACATTCCTAAAAAATCTTGTTAGTATGTAAAGTATAATGTATATGATGAAAAACATCAAAATTCATATAAAATTCAATATGTACCCTATAAAAACATATGGTGCATTCTTGGTTGATTTTAACATAAAAAATCTTACACATCTCAAATGACTTTTGGCTAATTATCAAATGGCCATTAAATTATTCAATAAATTATTTTTAAAATTTTATTTGGGTCATGTCTAAGAAATGTTTTGCATGTGGCTCATGGTTTTTTGAGTCTTTTCTTCTTTTAGTAACATATTTGAAACTAGATTATACATTTGTGTTGTTATGCTAAATAATTTCAATCAAATGTCTTGTTCCTTAAACTAATATCTTATATTTTCATGGGAGTCCACCACTAAATTCCCAATAATCTATGAGTGAAGGGTCATCAAGCCTTGTTCTTCTTTTTATGACATTTATTATAGTTTTTCTATTTAAGTTCAATTATTTACTAATTTCACTAAGAATTTGACCTTTATATGTTGACTTATTCACTATATATTTCATTATTACTCATCTTGCAACATTACTATCATTTTTATAACTTTTATTGCCTATTGCCTTAAATGCATTAAATAGATTATTTACTATTGTATTATTTCTTTCCTCCATGTTAAATTTTCTTAACCCTGAATTATGCATCACAAGGAACATTTTTTGCATTTTCATTAATTGACCAAATAGTTGACATCATTTTGTATGAGATTTATTCTCAAATGCATATTCCCATACATGTTGAGCATGATGTTGAACTTATCTTTTCAACATTTTACCTTCCATAGGTTATCTTATTTTCTCATCTATATTAACCAAATACCTTGGTGTTCATCTTATTATCCTTGAAGGTGTGGGTGTAGGATCTATATTTTGTATTAAATTAGGTAGTGCTACCACTTCAACCATAGTAGGGATAGTAGAGGGTTGAGTATCTACATTAGAACCTATAGGAAAATTAAATTTCTCTTCATTAGGAGACACATGATTTGGGGTCATTACTTGATGTTTATTATCATCATACTAAAAAAATTCATTATGAATGGATGTTTCATTAGATTGTGTTTGTCCATATATTTCATCACTCATTACGAATTCATTACTTACATGCTCTAAATTTTAAATTTCATCATATAATAAAGATTTATTAAGTTGTCTTATATCATTTGAAGACATATCTAAACTAAATTATATATAATTGGGCATGTTATTTTCATTTTAAATATTACCTGGTGTAGAAGAAACACCTTTACCTTACCTAGAAACCCTCATGAATGCTCTCCTATCTACTTGTCTTTTTCTTTATTTTTATCTTTTCTCTTCAATTTCCTCATTTTTTAGCTCTTTGATTGGTCTTTTATGACAACTTATTGATCCCATTATTTATCTTTACCAAAATAAGAAAATTTTAAATTTAAACTTGAAGAATTTATAGTGATTCAAACAAAGTAAATGGATAATTTACCAAATTCACATAGTTATAATAGAAAAACTAGCTTATAATTTGCAAATAACAAAAAAAATGAGTAAATTTCATGGGAAAGCTAAGAGAAAAAATTTAATCATAAAGTGCATGCATGATTTTGAAAATACACCGCCCTTTGTGATCTATGAAAAAATAAGCAAAAATAATCAATGATCAAAATATTAGTTAGCAAAGGGAATACACCCTTTATAAAGGACACACTCCTTTTGAAATTTTACATTTTTTTACTACTTTCCATCCAAAATTTCCTCAATTTAAGGCCTAGGTGTTCTCGAACCTATTCCAAACTCTGTCATGAACCAACCAAGGAAATTTATAAAAAACTTAGGGTTTTTTCATCTTTGTCAACATGTCTAATTAGGTAGCTTTTATTATTTTAATTTTTTAAATTATATGGGTTTGTATAATGGAAATCATAGTTTTAGAATATATATATATTACTTAATTACTACTTAAGATATCTCATTATGGACTATATACATGTCATCACAAATTCTCTTATAACTTTTTGAATATTAATTAAACATTTATAAAACTCATATCTCAACAATTTACATGTTGTCAACTATGCTTTAAAAAAATTATTTCCATGAAGTTAAGGTCAAAAAGTTACATTCGTACACTTGTAGTTTTAATTTTTTAGTTATCTTGACTTGTAAAACTATTTAAAAATTATATATAATAAAAATAATAATAAATAGTATTCTTGATAATATTCAACATTTCAACTATCTATATATGAAGTTTCATACAAAAATTCATTCATTTACTCAAAAAAGTGTGTTTGTACACATGCAATCTCCATATCTTTTCACAAAAAATGACCAACCTATTATCATAACTGCATTTCACACACTTTTAGAAACTACATTCAAAATTCCATAATTCAAGTTCATATGCCATTATCAAATTCATTTTTGAAGTGTCTCTAAAATTCTCTCCAAGTTTAAATATTGTTATTTTTAGTAAAAACGTGTTACTTTATACCCCACTTTTGTCCCCCATTATCCTACGCCTACCCACCTTAGATCATTCCATACAACATGCTTGGATTTTTCATAAAACTAAAACAATATTGACTAAGTTATTTTAAATAAGTCTTAAATAATATGCATTAAGATGCTTTTATGATCTCCCTCTTCAATACAAAATAGCATTCAACCCCTTGGTTGACTAATTCCTAGTAAACTTTACAATAAAAATTTATGAGAAGTTATCATATACACAAATAGATATGCTAAAGCAAAGATCAAATGAAATAATTAGTGTTTATGTTCTTTAATACAATTCCATGCTATCCAATATGACCAATGTTATGGTTGAAAATGAATTGCAAGACATATTAAAACACATTTTTCTAGTATCACTCCATGAATCAATTATTCAAAAGATTCAAATCATTTGATAAGTTATACCATATAGTTAGGGATAAAGAAGATAAGTTAATTACTTTCAACAAACTTAGGTATACATCAACTCTTATGACTAATTATACAATTAAGTTTTGAAGTAATATAAAATATAAGTTCAAACAAAGTGGTTAAAAGAATGATGTGAAGAGTAAAATGAATATAATTTCATAACCTAAAAAGTAGTTATAATTGGCATCTCCACCAAAGACGCTATTTTAAAAATTTCCATCACCTACTGATGTGCTACTAAATAATTTCATTAATCATAAACTTATTATATTCCTTCCTCCATAAAATCTCGATCTAGGAAAACCTAGACCATGGAACTATTAAATAAATTCATATTGTGAATATCATAATATTTTGGGGTATTCAACAAACAAATGTTTCAATATAATAAATAATATATAGGACCTCAAAGATGAAAACATTATTTATTTAAGCACTCCTAAAAATAAATCTTGACCATGACATAATATAAATCAAAATTTGAATATATTTTGTGATCATTTTCATAAAATGAGTCAATAGAAACAAATGACACTTCAAAGGTAAATTATTCATACAACATGCATCCTCCATCAGTGACATACAATCAGCCACTAAATACTATCATTGGTATACTCAGTGATACTCCACCTCAGTGGCCCATGATCACATTTGATTATAAAAAGATAGTTGATGATGATTCATATTTGTATGCATTATTCATACGAGCCTACATTTACGAACAACCTATATACATTGTTATATGATTGAAAATGGATTTGATAATTTTTACATGATGGAACTTCTCCAATCTCTTGGTTACACATGATAATATTTATAAGATACAATTAAATTAGTTTAAGGAATTTATGGATAAATGCATAGTACCTTGGAATGCAGAGTATTACCTCTTTAGGTGGGATCAACCATATTAGCCATGCCATTCAGAGTTTTATAGAGTAATGGGGTATTCAACATGTTGTTAGGATTCCCATAGATTTAAATACTTCATAAAAATACCTCTAAATTACACCAATACTTAAATTACATATAATACAACAAAGTGGAGACAATTATAGGTGTCTGATATGAGTCTCCATTAAAATCATTGATATCTCCTAATCCACCCCCACTCCCACCATGATGTCATGAAAACATCTACCTAGTGTATACAATGGAAAGTGAAATTGATATACAAACCAATCCTAGTTTTGAGAAGATAAATCACACTATCCCTTATATTTATTGTTACATTTTGATAATTAGGGTCATGACCAATATGGATCCACTATACCTAACTAATGGATCCCTTGCCACACAATATCACTAGAGAGGGTTTTAAAGGCTCTCGTCAAGAAAAAATATATGATAACCATAGATAGATCCTATTTTTTCTTATAAATCATAAATGAAAAAGTAAAATTAAATCTAATTTAGTGTTCACCAAAGCATGTGGCATAAAATAGTGGTAATAAACATAATAGTAAACATGCATAGAATAACTATACTTAAGTCAATGTATATGTAATCCTAATGTATGGAGAGAGAAACATATTCATAATGTAAGAAATACAAATCTATCTATTTTAATAAATAAGATCAAGAGTTAGGAATATTTACCTTGAAGACAAACCCTTTGAGCCTCAACCTCTCCCTTGGCCAAGGTGTTTCACAAGAGTTTGTTGTGGTTTGTAAGGATAACAAAGATAGATCAAGTTGAGGATACATGACTTATCCTATGCATTCAAATTAATTCTCCCACAAGACAAGATACGTATCTCTAAGTGTAGTATGAAATCCTAATAAATGGATCCTTAAGTAGAATGGTGGATAAGTAGATGCAAAAATAAATTATTAATTATATATATATATATATATGAAATGGTGAAATAGTTTTTTTTATATATCCAAATCTAACCCTAAACTATTTTTAAGTTTTAACTGACAGAGTCAACCTAATCGACCATGTTCTATAATTAATATGTTAGGTATTAGACTAGGTTGGTCAAGTCTGACCTAATCTTGTAGCATGCTTATATTTTAAGTACAGGGTTAGCCTAGGCTGAATTTGTTTAGTTAATGACCAAAAGAGGTTTTGGCTTAGGTAAGGTTTATTTGAGGTGGTGAATTTATTGTATGCATGTGTAAGGTAGGTTTCAAATATTAGATAAATGTATATGATAGGTTTTTGTTGGTTTCAAGTAGTGATATAGGGGGAAAAATCTTGTGAAGCACCAATGGTCTACCCACCCTTTTCCCAATACACCCTTTAAGGCATGCACTCAGAGAGATTGAGACTTTACAGGTTCTTATAAGAGAGAAAACATAAATAATTTATGAATATTTAAAATAATATGTGTACATATATACCCCACTTGAATCTCATCACGTGTCATGAAGTTGTAACATGGGATGGTACTTTAGGAAAAGAATATGGAAACACAAAATGCTAATCTAAGTAAATTTTAGTAAGAAGAAAATAAGATAAAATGAAAGGACAAAATTGAAATATACATATCTTTACTTACCTTAGTTTTGTAGAATAAGATAGAAGTGAGGTAAATGTAAATGTGTCTAATGTAGGTAACATTAGGTGAACCTGTATAATAAGCAAAAAATTGATTTTTTAACAAAATATACATGTAATACGTGGAATAATTCTCTATGACATATGGATTTTGGAACATCTTTCATTTCAAAAAAAGAGTTATTAGAAACAAATTTATGGGGAAAAAATGAAATCTGATTATAAATAATTAGCAGGTAAATAATTTTGAATAGAAAATATAAATAGGGAGAAAATTAATTATTTTTTATTTTTAATATTCTAAGAAAATATTACTCTAAGAGACCTAGTTGATCATAGAGAGTAACCATGGTGAGTAGTTGACATCTACCACGTGAAAGATGCCTAGTAGCTAAATCTAATGCAACTCAAGTAACTGATAAATTAATTTCAAATTTTTGATTAATTTTAATTTAAATTAAAAAATATATATATAAGTAGTTGTTAAGGGAAATGTAGATACCAAAAATGACCCTAGGATATTTTAAGGTAAACTAGGAGTTAAATAGGATACTACTAGGAAAGAATTAGACCAATAAATGCCTAAGGCATTTATGTTAAATGGTTAAAAATTCACTGTAAACTAAGAACATAGTCATCCCTATCAATTTAGTTTGAAAAGGCAAGATAAATTGAGGTGGATGACTACGTAATAGTGGGACAATCTAGTATCACTGGGGGTTCCTGACTACATCGTAAATATCTGATCTAGTATCATTTGGGTGATCAACTGCATAGTAGAGAGTTGATCAAGTTATAAAATTATAAATTGTTGACAGTATAATCTAGCCAATGTAGTCCATAATAATTGGTTGATACAGTCTATTAAATGAGGTTGAATGCAAGGTAGAGAGTTGATATAGTACACAAATGATAAAAAAATACTGATTTAATATCAAATAGGTTGATTGTATCTATAGGAATGGGTTGACTATGTAATATAGGGACAATTTAGTATAACAAAGAGGGGAAAGAGTCGATTTAGTATAAAATAGGCCAATGGTGTAGGAAAATGGAAAAATAAGACAAATAGGTTGTTGAATTAGTTAATTTTTTTATTATTTTGAGAATATTTAAGAATGTATGTTATTATTATAACATTAATATCTAATATATTTTTTATTATTTTATATTTTGTGAAGGTGATAGATATTTTGATGCTTGGTATATGTGTCTTAAGTACTAGATTTATTGGAGTGGTTATTAGACATAGATTGAACTTGACTAGCTACTTTGGGATTCAGAGGCATTATAGAGATGAGGAGGATCACACCGAGTTTTGATCTATTCATCATGTTCCTAGGATCATGGGAATGACTAACTAAAACTTTATGATGAGAGGTGGAGGGGCACATGATAGAGGTGAGCATCACCTTAGAGGATGTCCATGCATTGATTGGATATCCTACTGTCATGATGTCATTTATATGTGATGCTTTAGAGATGGCGGATGAGAGGAAATCCCTATCCTAGTGAGTGATAGTCTCATAGAGGATTTATCTTTGTTTGTGTGTAATTTTATTTTATGTTTATATCTTAGCCATTCTAGATATCTAAAGGCCTTGATATGAATTGTGACATCACTAGTGTTGTGTCATAAATCATATGGGAAAGTACCATTGTATGTGGTAGCCTTATGTTAAACAATAATGGAGTAGGATACATTATACTATCTTATTTTTCATTTACATAAAACTCATGCATGATATGTATAGGATGCTAAACTAAGGGAAAAATATGATGGGCCCCATCATTTTTCTAAGTGCATGGATTTATGAGAGATTCCTTATGTATAATCCATCTAAGTTACCCCATTTAGTCGATGATAGGTTAATTTGGGTTGTTATATATAGGTAGGATCATGTATTGAATGTTATGCATGTTGTGCCCCATGTTGTAGCTTTATAAACTATTACACAAGGGTAGACAGTGGCAATTAGACATTGACATTGAAATCATATGGTCAAGTTGGGAGACTATTTCAATTGGTTTAGTATGTGTTTGGATTATGGGATATTATACTTCATGGGTAGATCCACATCTATTATCTCATGCAGCCAAGAAGCTAGTCCTACCACATCCAGTGGCCCCTCTATTAGTTCCTACATATTGGATATGACATAAAATAGAGTTGATAGGGAAAGGAGGTGTAGGGGTGCTGGCCAACATACTTATTATTAAAACTCAAAAAGTGAGAACATGGATAGGGTAGGCACAAACTAGTAGGAGATGATGAGGCTTGGTGATGAGAATGTTATGGATGTGGATGTAGGAGTGGAACCATAATAGGGGAAATAGAAGTTGCTTCAATTTTATCATAGATGGAGTCACCATTGATGAGAGAGGACACAAGTGTGAATAGTCACACAAGGTGATCCTATGGTGGTTTTAAGACACAATTAGTTGATAGAGAGGCCACTAATGAGGTGATCATGATTAGCTCAAGTGGTGAATTTTATTTTTTCACTTGTGTAGATATAATTGATAGAGGATGTGTTTTTTGGGTGAGAAGATGAGGAGATTATGGTTGGTGATACTAGTACTAGTGAGGAATGTTTTTATTTATTAATTTTTTGACAGAGATTACTAGTTTCATTATTATTTAAGTATTTGACATAGATATATGGTTTTATATATACATGAGATATGATTTATATTTTATTATTTTTTAAGGTATTATAGCAGAGGTGATCAAATGGGGATCCATGATTATAGATTCACACCATGATATTTTGGATGGGGTGTTCACATTGTGAGCCATCCACCTTGGTTAATCATGTTGTACCATTTTCCCTAGCTTATGTTATCTTATTTAGACTATTTAGGGGAGGATGATTGATATTTGAAGGCATGAGGAGATGGTTCAAATCCACCTATAGGGGTAGGAGAGGGAGAGGCTTGATCCTAGTAGGCATTAGGATAGGAGTAAACTACTCATATGAAAAATACTATAGTACTTGGAAGTGTGTAGGCCCAGGTGGCTAATCTATAGGGTCAGATTGATGGCTTGAGATCCTAGACTACCTAATTATAGTTAACCATTTAAAGGGGTCAATCATAGGCATCCATGGGTAGCATGTCTTGCCCATAGGACAGGTATGATGGAGCATAGCCTTAGAGATGTAGTTATTGTATTTTGTACTTGTATTGTATAAAAATCATGGTATATATATTGAGATGGACATTTATTAGTTTATGATTTGTATTTATATATGGATGGATGTATGGATATATTTCATTTCTATCACATGTATTTTAATTTCATTGTATATGCTATGGGAAATATGTGATGTATATTTTCTTTTCTAGCATTATGTGATACACATGCATGGTTAAAAAGAAAAGCAAATAAGTTGGAAAAGTATAAATAATCATAAAATATAATACACACTATATCATGATGGGAAATGTGTAAAAACAAAAGATGAATAAATATAAGAAACCAAAATGGTAAAGTAATAGGTAACAAATATTTTCAAACCATGGAAAACAATTGCACCAAATTAAAACAAATGAAATTCACTCTATATCAGTTGGGAAGTATGAAAAATTATAATAAAGTGGAAAACATGTGAAAACCAATGGTATAAAAAAATGAACAATAAATTTAATCAGTCATACTAAATTAATATGGGAAGTATGAATAGAAAAACAAAATTTAAATGAAGAATACAAATGACAAATATGGTGAAAATAAACCTAATAATTTTTTAAGATGCTAAAAATGTTATTTTCATTCTTTGTAGTCTAGGTGAATATTTTTATCTTTCTAATAGATTCAACTAAGTTGGCTAAGTTTGAGAACATGTATATAAATCATAGAATTGAGTAAATTTGATAGATCTAGTTACCTATGGTTGAAGATGGCATTCACAAAGAAATATAGAGTCAATAAAAGTGAATTGTGTTAAACCTATGCATAAAATGTTAAATCGAGTTGATAGATTCGATCTAGTATTGTAAAAAATGAAATAGATTATAAATTATATTAAATGAAGGCATGAAAAAAAAATTCAAAGGTTAGTTCATGTCAAGTTCCCTAAAATGTATACAATGTAAAGTGAAACTAATCTATAAATCAATCTTAGTTATAAGAAAATAAATCACACTTGTTCTTCCACTTGTTGGTATACTTATATAATTGGGTTATGACTAATATGGATCTACTAAACCAAACTAAGGGGTCCCTTGCCACACAATATCACTAGAGAGGGTTCCAAAGCCTATATTCAGGAAACACCATGAGATAAAACTATCTAGGTCCTATTTTTTCATATCATAATTAAATGACAAAGTAAAAGTAAATCTAACTAGTTCTCACCAAAGCATGTGGCACAAAATGGGGCTAATAAACATAAAATTAAACATGCATAGAAGAACTCTACTCAATTCAATGTAGAGGTAATCCTAATTCATGGAGAGAGAAACATATTTATAAGATAGAAAATGTGAATCTATCTACTTTAATAAAAAGGATCAAGAGTTAGGAATACTTACCTTGAAGATAAACACATTGAGCCTCAATATTTCCCTTGGAAAAGGTATTTCATAAGATGTTGTTGTAGTTTGTAAGGATTGCAAAGATAGGTCAGCTTTAGGCTACATGACTTCTACTATACATAAAAATACTTATCCCACAAGATAAAATTTGTATCTCCATGTGTAGTATGAAACCCTAAGTAATGGCCCCTTAAGTATAATGGTGGATAAGAAGATACACAAATAAATTATTAACTATATCTCTCTCTATGAAATGGAAAAAATGATGTATTTATATAGCCATATATAACCCTAAACTCTTCTAAAGTTTTAATCAATAGAGTCAACCCAATTTACCCTATTCTTTAATTAATAAAGTAGTTAGATCCTAGACTAGGTTAGTAAGGGCTGACCTCCTCCCATAATGTGTTTATATTTTAAGTACAGGGTCAACCTACACTAACTTTATTTGGTAAATGAAAAAAAAAGGTTTGATCTTAGGTAAGGGCTATTTGAGGTTGTGAATTACTTGGAGGAGTGTGTAAGATAGGTGTAAAATCTTAGAGACATATATAGGAGAGGTTCATGTTGGTTTTAAGTGGTGATATAGGGGAAAATAATCTTTTGAAGCACTAGTGGTCTACCCACCCCTTTCTTAATGTACCATTTAAGGAACGCCCGTAGAGATATTAAGAATCAATGGGTTCCTACAAGATATAAAGCATAACTAATTGATAAAGTTAAAAAATATCATGTGTATACACCTAGCACATTAACTTTGATTGATTATCATAACTATTTTAGCATTCATTTGTTGTGTGGACATTAATTTCAGACCTTATTTGATTTCAAGACATTATTTATTGGTTAAAATTCATTTTTAATCACTCAAGTAGTATTTTTAAGGGTATATGGTATTATTCAGTATTGTTGATTATTAGCGAATACTACTGATATCTACTTTGGCTTATTTTTTAGGTACATAATAGATAAGTGTAGGTTGGATTTGGTAATTATGTGTTTGGTTACAAAAGTATACTACACATGTAAGCCATAAATGGTGATGTAGTATTTTCCAAAACCTAAGTTAAGCCTTTATCTTGGTCATTCATTAATTTAAATTATGTTGTTTAGATTTTGGTTCAGTCATTAGATGGCTTATTTTTTTTGTATGTCATATTTTGTTTTTTTATCATTAAATGAGTAATCAACCAAAAAAATTTATGTGATTGTGGTTAATTCTAACATCAAAGATGCACTCTAATAATGGAATTATGTGAGAATTAAGATTAAACTTGAATGTCATGAGATATTAAATGAGTGTTGGAATCCTTTTTTAAAGACCAACCCATGTCTATGCACAAGAATTTTAATGAGATACTAAGAATGTGAAGGGCCAACACCATGTTTAAAAAGTATGTTATAGGATTGATTCAATTTCTTTATTCATTTGGTTTCTAACATAAACTAAAGTTATGATTTATTTTTATTAAATTCTACAAGGTACTATGACCTAAACCTACCAAGGTCATGTTGTAAAACTTGAACCATAAGTCAAAAGACTTAGTTTAAGGGCATGATGATTAAAGGTGATCAATGTTATATTGAACCCTAATCCATTAACTTGGGTCAATGGTAAAGTTAGTAAAGGAATTTGAGATAACCAACCATGAGTATGTTGGTTGACTTTAGAAAGTCATGCTTTGTATTTCATTTTGTCATTTTGGAAGGATCTCGATTCATGCATGGCATCTTGCATGGAGATTGGGAAGTAAGCACAAAGAGATGGGTTTTTTGGAATTGAAACTTTGTGTTATTAAAAAAATGGTTTATCATTTTTAATGTGTGTATTAGTTTTTGTATTAATGGGGTGGGAGTTCCACTTGATAAAACTCATAGTTATTTTGATTGGGATTAGCACTACAAAGGTTGGATAAAGGAGTTGGAAAGAAGAAAATTAGGGAGAAAATTGAGGAGAAGAAGGAAGGAATGGTAAGGGGAAAGAAATAAAAGGAAAAGAAGTGGTTTTAGGCTAAAACCCTTCCTGGTATCACATTATGTTGGAAAAAAAATTAAGTACATTGCTTAAAATTACAACATTGCATTGGATGCATGTATTCACTAATATGAACAATGTATGAGGTTTGGAAGTAAAGTTTTCTTCAAAATATTTGGCATTTATGTGTGAATGGAATTAGGTTGAGGATACATGGTGGGGTTTATATCATTCAAAATACCCACCCATAAATAGAAATGGGTAAACTAAAAAGGTGCAAAGGACTTGGAAGGTTACTAAGTTGTGTTAAAATTTAACCTACTTATGACTTTTCATGCTTTGGCTCAACCCTGGTTTTGGGTATTTTTGGTTTCTGAAGTTTGTTTGATATGACTATCTTTGGAATAAAACCTTAGTGAAAATATTAACTAGTGTAAGGTATGTTGAGATTTGATACCCTTAGGTAAATGGTCATTATTTCATCACTATCATGGTTTAGTTGAGTATTATGTTTCTATGATCGGGTCCTTCTTCCATCTCCAACCGATGGTTGGGGGCTTGGGATTATCTCAAGCATGAAAATGGATTTTTATTTCAAGATATTCTCTATGGAAAACTTATATGTGGAATATTTAGTGTTCTTGACAGACTACTACCAAAAGTGTCTATCTAGGTTTTTGTAAAACTATTTATTTATTTGGTAACAAATCCTGACTTGAGGGTTATGTTGTATATAATCTTGGTGTATAATTTTAAATCTTATTTAATTGTAGTAATAGGAAATTAAGATTTATAATAACATAGTAAGAAATTTGAAGTGTATGCATTATGCTATTTAAAATTTATTTGTATCATTATTATATATTGTTGTAACTAGTAGATTTACATGTATGCATTGTATTATTTATGAGCGTTGTACTTTTATTCTATGTAAATAAAAGAATTGCAAAGTATAACTTGTAATTTTTAGATTGTGTTTTCAATGTTATTTTATTCAGTTGTAAATAAACAGCATGAAGGGTTTAGAGATGATATTCATGGATCTAGACCACTCCTATAGTTGTTGAGTATGTTTTCATTATGAAAAGATTCATTATATTAATATATTATTTGCATTCCTTGAGGATTTATGATGTCATATTGTAATTTGTATTGATGCAAGATTGAATAAGGAAGATCATGGCATGAAAATTGGTAATAGTTATGAATATTTGAGTTATATATAGGTTTATATACTTTGATCATGTATAATATTATCCTTCTTATTTATGCGTACATGATATTCACATTGAATGGGAATGTGCCTGGGTGTTCATCCATGGTGATGTAATGCATGTAAGCATTTATAATGAATAAATTATGATTTATATTCATTACTATAGCTTTTCATGACCATATTTTATCATCAAAAAGATGTTACATAAAACTATATTGGTATTCAATGTAGAATTACTGTGGTTTAAATTTTGCATTATGATTATCGTGGATAACAATTGGATTACTCTAATTTATATGTAATTATTGAATGGAATATGCATGTTACAATCTTAAATCAATTATTACAATGGATATGAGCTGGTAATGGGTTTTTACAAGATTGGTTCTCATCATTGAGGTTGTGACTAGGTAATCTAGTTATATCATGTTCATTTTATTAAGTTGGCATTTCAATGGTATTGATTATGCATGGAATTATTATTAATTCATATTTATGTTGTGAATTTTTTAAATTATTAGTGTTTTTATCATTTTAATAAGATGTGAGTTAATTATTAGTTATGTTAACATAATACCATGCAAAAGTATGTAGGTGAATAAGGGATTAAATCCATTATATTGGTGGGATAAATAATTTGGGTTTAGATCTATTTGTAGAGTCCTATGAATTTCTATGCCATAATTTTATATGAGAAAATAACACTAAAATTGATGGAGATGTTCCCAAATTTTATTTTTTTTAGGATTATTTATACAAACTTTTATAAATGCATATATAAACTCACGTATGTATATATTTATATGGTTTCTGCATGAAAATGTATATATTAACATTTATGAACCATTTTTCATCTCATAATTTAAATTTCACTTTTCATAAGCGTCACAAGTGTTCTTCATATATTCTATTGAAAATCAATATGTCATCAAGATACACTATGAACCAAAAAAAATGTCTTAACTTCATTCATGAATCTCATGAATGTAATCACATTAAAGTTAACCCAAATGGCATAACCAACCTTTCATACAATACTTCTTATGTCTTGATTTATATTTGTGTGTGATAAAATACATAAATAAATATATAGATATGTTTAAATAAAATCCTAGGTGCTTATGTGGATTAAATACATGTGGTGTAAATATTGGTGTAAAGGTCTTAAGTGGAAAAATTAAAATTTGAACAAATCAATTAAGATATTATCAGATTCATAACTCTTATATGTTGCATTCAAATAATAATATAGATAATAAATCAAGCAAGGATCCTTTTATAGCATGTTAATCATGAACCAATCTCTATAGGTTAATATTCAAAGTAAAAATAATCATGAGGTAGAGTTATAGATATAGGTATACTTGATATTATTTAAAGTGACACTTCAACCTATAGTTGTATTAGGTGAATATGTCACTAGATGGTGTTAATGTATCATTAAATGAACTGCCAAGGGAATATTATTTAATATACATGATTGGAAACCATTCAAGTGTCTTTGGCATGGATATGGATGGGTTCCACTTATACATCCTCTGTAGTGAGCTCATAAGCTTATTTTGGTGTGCAAACCTATCAATGTTTTTAGCCAAACACCTATTACTTTTAAGTATCAAGGATCCTATTGGTTATGAGACTTATACCTTGATTATAGATAATTATTGGGATTAGGTAAATCTATTGGTCCTTTCCAAATTATTGTATTAATCACAGTACATTATTATGTTGTGTACTTGAGATCTATAATTCATGTGGACTAATTGGTGGCTTATAAATCTTGTAATTAACATGGAGTTTTAAATTACAAGTCTTGATCCTTTGTACACTACTTCACATCTTGAGTGATGTTTTATATGTATTGTATTGTATTGTAGATGTGTTTGAATCTAGTTTTTAATCAAGTTTATTTATATCCTAGATCTAGTTTTTGTTAGCAATTATTATTTCATGTAGGCATAATCACTTTTTTGTATTTTGTTTTTTTTGGGGGGGATAGGGTTTATGACACATTATTGGTTGATACACCTATTCATGACCATTATTCAAAGAGTGTCGATATAACTATTCAAGAACATTATTTAAAGAGGCTCAATACACATATTCAATACCACCATTTAAATATGGTTAATATACACATTCATGATTAGTATACAAAGTATATTGTTACATATATACAAAATTGATATATAAAACCTCTTATTTCACATCAATTACATCAAAGAGTTACTCAAAGACCAAAATGTCCATACTATTCTATAGTACTCAAATATCATTATGGATAGTACATACTCAGTTATCATTATAGGTGGTTCATCATGTTTTATAGTGAACACAAATAGAGACACCCACCTGCTAAAAAATAAATAACATATATTATCATCCTTATAGATCCATTCATCATACTTTATTGTTCTATGAACATTGAGCATGATATACATGGTACACCACATGATTCCCTATTATAGTATGATCTATCCTTGGTCGATACCTCCCAACCATGATAGAGTCTCCCTCCACCACCTGATATAATAAATTCTATGGTCCATCTCATTGAGTAGATCATTATCTAATTTTTCCTGATTTTGAATATTTCAAAATCACATAATCATAAAATATAAAAATATTTATATATTTAAAAAATATAAAATTAATATCTGAGCATGACATGCTTGATAGATAACATTATTTACATATGTTATTTATCACGTATTTGGTATATGGATTATTATTTCCTTACACATGCATTTCACAATATCTATATGCTATGTAAGACATACATATTACACATGGACATATATATGTTGGTTTTAACTCTATCGATTAGTCATGCTAATACTAGGAATATCATGTTCTATAGGTTTTAACATTACATTTATATATTTATGTGACCTTTTTATGAATTTGATATAGCTATATTTCTTACACATTCATTTATATTAATTCATTTCTTACAAAATAATACATGATATGCCATTATACTACAATGTGACATTGATGTGTGTGTGTGTCTGTGTGTCTGTGTGTGTGTGTGTGTGTGTGTGTGTGTGTGTGTGTGTGTGGATAATATGTACTAGTTCTTTGGTCTATGTTTAATTGATGTTGTTACTCTTTTACATGTTAGGATACTTTCTATGTGACTATTGTGTTTCTATCTTTTCCTTTCTTGTTACAACATCCTTGATGACCTTTTTTTTGACATTTTTATGTAATCCTACATTTGGCCTTTGGCATTATTTATTTCAACATTTTAATTCCCTTGCATGTGGCCACTAACCTATGTGTGACCTTAACAATTTTTTTTGTTGAGCTTGATAACATTGAGGGGTGTCATGATCTATATCATGCACTATTATTGTGTAGTGTTATTCAATTACACTTATATTGCATGCATCATTGATATATATATATATATATATATATATATATATATATATATTCCACTTACATACCATGCATTACATATGTTACATACATGACTTAATTGACACATATAATACTATGATGACATACTCTCCACATATTTAAATGATACTACGTGATGTTATATTTGCACATGACATGATAAAATTAACTCTTCTTTTGAGGTGGGTGACTTATAAGATGCATCCCTCATCTCAAAATCAAGGGATTACTTAGGGTTTTTCATAGATATATAATTCTCCATTAGTATAAAATAAAATTAGAGTACATATTTCAAAGATTGTTAAAATATTCATATGGTTCAAATATGGGAATGGTTCAGATATATAACATATATTGGAAAACTTATATAGATTATAGGGGCATGTACCATGCATACACATTCACTTTAAAATCATTTGAGCATAGATTCATACACAATTGGGTGCATATGAATGGACATATGAACACAATTTTGCATGAACAAGATTATAGGTTTTCACAAACACATACATTTGAGATAAAGTTTCTAAAATTTAGCATATAGATGCATAATATTCTATATTAGTTGGTAAAATTTTAGGGGGAATAATACTAGTTGATGAACATACACAACAATACAGTTTATAGTTGAATAGAAAATGGTTATCATTCCTCTTCATATTTATCAAATATGTGGTCATGATGGGGCATGGACATCATCCATTTTATTTTGATCATGCATTATATTATACATTGAGCAAAACTAAGAAATCAAACCTGCATACATGATGGAGGCATGAACATTATTCATTCCATTTTGATCATGCATTTTTTTACATTGATCAAACTTGATCAAACTAGAGATAAACATTAAAATTTAAATTATAAAATTGTTAGAACACAACTATCTACTGAGAGGGGGTGAATTATTAGATTGATTAAATTATTCCTTTAAATAAATTTAAATCAAATTAGAACATATATGAAGAGATAAAACACACAAAAATGGACATAACATCATATGTATACATGGAAAACCCAATATGGGAAAAACCATGGTGAGAATAGTTGCTTCAATCTACTATTCTAATTCAACCTCACAATCAAAACCTCACTGTTTATAAAATTTAAGGGCACAAACCCTAAAAAGACGCTAATACCCTAATTTAAGAGCACCTAATCTAAGAAAGCACCAAATCCTTAACTGAGCACCATCTCAAATTATTTGATGGCACCCACCAATTAAATCTATATGGAGCTACAACTCTAGATTACAAAATTGATTCATAAATTAATCCAATTCCAATTCTTTGTTACAGGTAAAGTTTGTAACTACTCATGTTATGCACATCTCTCTCTTCTCTTCCACTCTACTTCTTTGTCTCTATGTCTATATATATCTCTATTTAACACACTTCATCTCTTCCTCTCACTCTGCCTCTGTGCCTCTATATTTTTTATTTAATTTCATTACTTCAGCAACAACAACATGTATTATATCCTAGATGACATATACATATATATAGGTCTCACTTCTTCTCTATGTTCACACTTGGTTTATAACACATCACACTCAAAAATTTCCCCGTATCTTGAATTCTTGCACCACCACCATGATTCTCTATATTTTAATATATTTAGCATATATTGGGATTTTTTTTGATGCACATGCTATATTACACAATTTTGATTGATCAAAATTATCAATATCATTGTATGTGTCATATAGTGCATTTTTCCTATATGTTCCACCATTTTACCATTGGGATAAACATATATTTAAATAATGACCATAGATCTTAGGTTTCATGCCATGATCTGATGATCCTTATTCAATTTTATCAACTTTAAAATTAAATTTTCTAATAATATTCTGATAGGCTAAATCGATCCATTAGATCCTTATATACTGTCAAACTTTAATGCTTCAACTTTAAAATTCCTTTGTTGGATATTTTCATATGAGCTCCCGCATGTCATTATATCTTCAAAGTAGCATGAAATTTATCTCTAATTATTTTTAAACATTGAGCTCTTGATCTCATCTCATTACTTCCTCAGTCTTTGGAACACATACGCTCTATTGATCTCATCAAAGTAGTTAACTATTTAACTTGCCTCTATGTCATTAAACATCAAGCACTTTATCTCATTGAATCCACTCACTCTATCATATCTTCACTGGATGATCACACACTCACCATTAATCCTTGGAAAAATTTCAATCTTTATCTCTGACAAGCTCTTGTGAATGTGACACTTGGCATCCTCATGTGCTTTCTACACATTTGCTATTGATTCTTGCTATTAAGACACTTAGCATCCTCATGTTGATCATTGACTATTTAACTTTAAACCATATCATAGATTTATTATTTAATGCTCTATTATTGTGACACATGTCACTAACACATTTACTTGCATGTGCCTTTGAAAAATTAATTTTTCTATGCTTTGTTATATCTTTAATTAATGATTAAGCACTAACCATTGATCAAGATTGATCAAATATTAAGTCTAAGACTTAGGAAATATAAATTCTTTGAATATTTCTCAAGCTGGTAATTATTAGGTTGAAGGGGCCAATTGCATAATGACTACAAGGCCTTAAGATATAACTTAAGTAATTGATTCATGCCTATATCCAATCAACATAAAAATATAATATGCCTTTAAATACCATGAATTAAACCCTTATAATGTTTAACTGGAAAACTTTATAATGTTTGAGATCTAAAATAAATCATTTATAGGATCATTTATCTTCATTTGAACCTGTGGACCATACTATGAGAAGCAATTGAAAAACCCATAACAAATATTATATTAATCACTATGAAAATGATCTAGAAATGGTCTCTACAAAATCATAACAACTTTACATAGTGAAACTTTAAAACATGCTCTTCTCTCCATCAATCCTGTCTATAACTAATCCTCTTAACATCCATACTGCCAATAATATCCCTTTTGACATCAATGACAATCATATTTCCAATAATCTCCCCCTTTGGCATTGATGGAAAAATAAATGCTTTGATCATTCTCTGGTATTGACAGTTTTTGCATTGGATTATGATGAATGTAAACTAAAGATATACCAAAATTACTCCCCCTTAGGAAATGGAACATTTTCCTAAACTAAACTAGGACACATACTCTGCTATATCAAACTTTTACAAAGAGCATTTCCATTGATGGAAAAATAAATACTCTAATCCTTATCTGGGATTGATAGTTCTTGCATTGGCTTCTAATGAGTGTGAATTTAAGCTATACCAAACTTACTCCCCTTAGTCAATGGGACACTTTCCTAAAATCAACTTAAACACATGCTCTGATCTTTCAAACTTTTATAGAGAGCATTTTCACTTTTCCTCCCCCTTTGACATCAACGGCAAAGGAACTCTTTCTCACTATTTGTCAAAAAAATTCTCCCCCTTTATTAGATAAAATTGTTTTTCCAAGAATCTATAGCCATTAACTCATTATAAATTTGAAAAAATATGCATACCTAAGTTTCTTTTTCTCTCTTTTTCTAAGGATTAACAAAGTTTTTATGATCCTCCCCTTAGACTCATGCCTCATCACTAAGATCTAGTGATGTGATGTAGGAGCCACCACTCCCAATTTATGTCTTAGATACTCAAATTGTTCCTTGGGAAGAGGTTTGGTGAATATGTCTATAATTTGATCTTGTGTTGGCATATATTCCATTGTGACCTCTTGATCTACAACCTTTTTTCTTAAGAAGTGATACTTGACTAATATTTGCTTAGTTTTGAAATGCATCACTGGATTCTTTGATATATTAATAGCACTTGAATTATAAAAAATAATAGAGATAGGTGATTTTTACTCTACCTTTAAGTCTTTGAGTGTTTGTTTCACCATAAGAATTGAGCGCAACATGCCATTGCTGCAACATACTCTACTTCTACTATAGAAAGTGTAACTGACTCTTGCTTTTTACTTAGCAATGAAACAAGTTTGTTTCCAAGGAAAAATGTACCACCACTAGTGTTTCTTCTATCATCCACACTTCCTACCCAATCAACATCTGTATATGCTTTCAAAGTGAAATATTAATCTTTAAGATACCATAGACCATAGTCAATTATGATCTTAATATATCTAAATATTTTCACTACATTGACATGTGATTCTTTATGAGTAACTTAAAATCTTACAACCATGCACATTGCTTACATGATATCAGGTCTTGATGCATTTAGGTATAACAAGCTACCTATCATTAATCTATACATAATTTGATTTGTATTAAGGGACTCATCTTTTTTGCTCAACTTTCATCTAGTTATCATGGGTGTACCTACTAGTTTGTTGTCTTCCATTCCAAATTTCTTGAGCATTTCATTAGCATACTTGGTTTCATATATAAATATTCCTTCATCATATTGTACTATTTTTTGACCTAGGAATAAAGAAAGTTATCTTAGCATAGACATCTCAAACTCATTTTGCATTTGATTAGTAAATTCTTTACACATCCTATTATTGTTAACACCAAAAATTATATCATCTACATAAACAAAAATAATTAACATATAATCACCTTCTAATTTAAAGTATAGATTATTGTTTGAACATCCTTTATTGATTTCTTATTGTTGTAAGTACTAGTATAATCTTGAATACCATGCTCTAGGTGCATGTTTTAGACCATATAGAGCTTTCTGCAATTTGCACACATGATCTTCTTCTTCTAATAACTAAAAACCTTCAGGTTTTTCTATGTAGACTTCCTTTTCTAGGTTCTCATTCAATAAAGAAGACTTAACATCCATTTCATGGACTTTAAACTTCTTATAAATAGATAATTCTAGAATAATTATTATATATTCTAATCTATAAATTGGAGAAAATGTTTCCTCAAAATATATGCCCTCAACTTGTGCATATCCCTTGCACACCAATCTTGCCTTATTCCTTATAACAGTTCCATCTTCATTGAGCTTGCTTCTAAAGACCCACATTGTACCTATTACATTCTTGTTTGAAGGTCTTGGAACTAATTCCCAAGTTTTGTTCTTTTCTATTTAGCTTTGTTCTTCTTCCATGTATTTTAGCTAATTCTCATCCTTTTTAGCTTCAATTTAACTCTAAGGCTCAATTTTGGACATTAGAGTAAAACTTACTTGCTCCTTGTTTTGTGAAACTCTTCTCCTTTTTTTAACTCCTTTATTTTTATTACCAATGATGTACTCTATAGGATTATCCTTTTGAACAAATATTGTAGGTGCCTTTTCATTTACTTCCTAATACTCTTCATTAGTTACTTCCTCTTCATAATCTACTTCTTCATTGCAAATTTATCTTTTAAGTTTAACATGTTTCATGCCTTATTCAACCTTGACATTGATGCTCTATAAAATATTTTGTAGCCTTTTTTGTATCATATGTAAGATTTGATTTGGGTGGAATAACCAAGAAATATTCCTTCATCACATCTTGATTCAAATCTTCCCAAGTTGTCTTCTTTTCTTCTGATGTAGCATTTACTACCAAACACTTTGAAATACTTGATAAAGGCAAGATTTCCATACCATAGTTCATAGGGATTTTTATCACTATTTACCCTCAGTGGAACTTTATCCAATATATATACTATTGTTTGTACTACTTCTCTCCAATGTCCATTAGGTAAATTGGCCTCTTTTAGCATTGTTATGGCCATCTCCTTAACTGTCCTATTCTTTCTTTCAACAATTCCATTCTATTATGGAGTCATTGATTAATAGTAGTACCTTTTGATTACATGATTCTCACAATACTCTATGATCTCATTTGAGGTGAATTCTCCACCTCTATCAGATCTTAAGCATTTGTTCTTTCATCCAATCTCATTCTCTACCATGGTCCTAAAGATTTTGAATATTTTAAATGCATGATACTTATCCTTAAAAAATGTTACCCATGTCATTCTTGAGTAATCATATAAAAAAACATGAAGTATCTTTCTCATTTATATCCTCTTGTCTTACTAAGACTACAAAGATCAGTATGAACTAACTCTAAAGGCTTTGTAATTGCATACTCCTTTGTTTAAAATCTGACCCTTGTCTACTTGCCTTGTTGACATTCCTTGTAAGTAGTGTCTATAGGTTTGGTTATCTTAGGTATGTATCTAACACACTTATTTTAACTCACCTTTACCAAATTGTCAAAATTGACATGGCCCAATCTTCTATGTCATAACCAACTTTCATCAATATTTCCTATCAGGCAACTATTATCGTTCACTTCACTAAGATTATAAATGTTGCTTTTAGTGTTTTTCCATTTATTAAATGATCTTATAGATATCCTTATATTATATTATTATGCATTAAATGTGACCTTATATCTATTGTCACACATTTGGTTAAGAATTAAATGATTATGCTTCAATCATTCAATATAAAAGACATCATGTGCAAGCAATTTTTCATCTAAGTTCAAGCTTCCTTTACCATGGATATTTAATATAGAGTTGTCTCTAAAATTAATAGAACCTTCCTTAAATTTTCTCAGTTTGATGAACTTTATCTTATCACCAATCAGGTGTTTTGAGAAACCATTGTCTATTACCCACAAATTCTACTCCTTAGCATGAAGTGTAGTTTGAGAAATCATAGATTGATCTTTCACTTTTCACACATTCTTGGGTTTCTTATTTGGCTTATTTTTCCCTTTTTTAGAGACTTGTAAACCTTTGTTCACACTGGGAGGCATGCTTTTATTTTTACTTTGTATCTTTGGTCTTAAAAACTTGTTCTATATTATTTAGCTATGTGACCAAAATTGTTACAGTTATATCATATTACATTTGTATCTAACAAAGGTGAAAATGATTTTTTGCTTACAAATTTTATTATCCTTTTAGTTACAACTCTAAAATCACTATACCTATGACCAAACTAATTACAGGTATAAAAATAACCATAGAAAGATGAGGAATACCTGGTCATAACATTTCCTTGTATAGGACGAGGAGGTCTTCTTAAATTTGGATTATTCAAGTCTCTTACCCTTATGTAACCATCTTCATCAGCTACCTTTTTGATGTACATCTTCCCCTAGTTTGCATAGTTTGACTCAATGTTCTTATTATTTTCTTCAATCTCCTTTTTTCCTTTGGTTTTCTTCATATCAACAGTGCTTGTGTCTATCTTTGTATCTCTGAAAACATTATTTTTATTTGTTCTTGATTCTCCTTATATTTTTAAGTTATCATATAATTTTATAGATGTATTGGTTATGGAACTTTTCCCTTTTTCATAACCAAGACTAGATCTCTTTTTTGAATTCTTTTGAGAGTTGATGAACTCATCAAGAATTATTGAACTTCCTTTTAGCTTTAGACCTTTGTCTATTTTTTCTTTAGCCTTTTCAATTTATTTTCTCAAAGACACTATCTCTACTTCTAAATTCATGAATTCATTAGGTTTAGATTGTAGTTCAATTTTGACTACATCTTCTATTCTTTTAGCCTCTTCAACTTATGTCTTTAGGATCACTACCATCTGATCAAATCTTTCAAGACTTTTGGATAGTTTTTCAATTTAATTTTGTCCAATTTTCTTCTAATTTGAGTTAAATTTTCTCATCTTGTCAATTTCATCTAGACCATAGATGAGTTCACACTCTAGATCCACTTCTCCTTCATCTTCCTCATTCGAGTCTTCAGCTTCTTCTTTATCCACAAATGTTGATCCTAATGTCATGAATATGACTTCCTTTCCCTCAACCATAAAGGCACAATCATGGTCATCATCAAAACTATCATAATCATCCAATGAATAACTATCTTCTCTTATGTATAGGCCCTTCTTATTTTTATATAAATTATTCTTCTTGGAGTAGTGGGGTTTTACCTACTTACTATCTTCTTATTGCTTATAATTACCATTTTTATTATAAGGGAATTTAGTAGTAAAATATATTACCTTACCAAACATAAAGCATTTAAAGGGTAATTTACCTTTGTATTTTCTAGACGCTCTTCTTAATCTTTTAATAAAGTTGGCTTCTTCTTCATCAGTCTCCTTAGATCTAAATGTAGGTGCTTTTGATTTTACTAGTTTGGTTGCTTTGAATGAACCTTCTCTCTTGAAAGTGTCTACCTCTCCCATTATCATCTCATATGCAGTGAAGGTTCCATGAAACTCATCAACAGTGATTTTATCCAGATCTCTTGCTTCCTTTATTATAGATATTTCAGAGTCATACCTTAATGGTAGAGATCTTAAGACTTTTTTGACAATGATTGATTCTTTCATATCTTCTCCAAGGGCTCTGATTGAATTGACTCTTTCATCTACTATAAGGAAGTAGTCTATAATTTTCTCTTCTTCATTCATTTTAAGGATTTAAAACTAACCTTTGTATGTTTGTAGCTTGGATTGCTTTACCTTATAATACTTTCATAGATTCTCTTCAATGTTTTCTAGATATCTTATGCATTTTGATAATGCATCACTTTGACAAACTCTAAATTAGATAATCCACATACAATAGAATTCTTAGACTTGGCATTACTCTCATATGCTTTATTGGTAGCCTGATTAGTGGGAGTTGTAGAAGGAGTTGTATATCCATTTATAACATACATACATACACCAAACCCTAATGAAGATAAATATGCTTCCATTCTAATGATCCAAAATACATATTTTTTTCTATCAAAGAGAGGTGTTTGTTTTAGAAAGAGCCTTCTTGACTAGCCATTTATGTTCATCATTCAATATCTATCTAAGTAGATTAAGCTTCTTTTAAGGAACTAGAGCTATAATACCAATTGGGAACACAAATATCTACTAAGAGGGGGGTGAATTAGTAGATTGATTAAATTAGTCCTTTAAATATTTTTAAAGAAGATCAAAACATATATCCTGAGATCACACACATAAAAATAGACACAACAACATATGTATATATGGAAACCCTAATATGGAAAAAAACCATGGTGAGAATAACTGCTAGAATCTACTATTCTAATCCAACCTCATAATCAAAACCTCACTGGTCATAATATTTAAGAGCACTGACCCTAAGGAGACACTAATCCCCTAGTTTAAGATCACATACTCTAAGGAAGCACCAACTTCCTAACTAAGCACCAACTCAACTTATCAGATGGCACCAACTAGTCAGATCCATATGGAGCTACAACTCTAGATTATGAAATTGATTCATAAATGAATTTAATTCCAATTATTTATTAGTATTATGGTCTGTAACTACTCATACTCTACACATCTATCTCTTCTCTTTTACTCAACCCCTCTATCTCTATGTCTATATATCTTTATTCAACACACTTCATCTCTCTCTCACTTTACATTTATGACTCTATATTTTATATTTGACATAATTTAACTACTTTAGTAATATAAATAACACTTATTATATCCTATATCACACACACACACACACACACACACACACACACACACACACACACACACACACACACACACACACACACACACACACACACACACACACACACACACACACACACACACACACACACACACACACACACACACACACACACACACATGTAATCATTATATCTAAGTCTGGCTTATTCTTTGTGTTCACACTTGGTCTATAACACATCACACTCCAACAAGTTTATCACATCTTTAATTCATGCACCACCACCATGATTATTTATCTTTTACTATATTTAGTAAATATTGGGCTCTAGTTTTGATGTACATGCCATATTACATAATTTTGATCAATCACAATGATCAATATCATTATTTGTGTTATATAATGCATCTTTCCTATATTTTTCACCTCTTGAACATTGGGATGAACACATATTTAAATAATGACCATATATCTTAAGTTTCACTCCATGATCTAATGACCCTCATTAAATTTTCTCAACTTTAAAATGCAACATTTGATCATATTCTAACAAGCTAACTCACTTCATTAGATCCTTATACACTTCCTAACTTTAATGTTTTAACTTTAAAATGCATCTATTGGATATTTTGATTTGAGCTCATGTATGCCATTAGATCTTAAAAGTAGCATGAACTTTATCTTTGCTTGTCATTAAACATTGAGATATTGATCTCATCTCACTGTTTTATGGGTTTTTGGAAAATATGCACTTCATTGATTTTTTCAACGTAGCTCGGTATTTAACTCACCTCTATGTTGTTAAACATCAAAAACTTGATCTCATTGAGTCCACTTGCTCTATTAGATCTTCATTACATGATCATATGCTCACTATTAATCCTTGGAAGAAGTTCAATATTTATCTCTAGCAATATCCCGTGAGTATGAAGTTTGGCATCCTCACATGCATTCTACACATTTTATGTCAATTCTTGCTATTGAAATACTTGGCATCCTCACATTGATCATTAACTATTTAACTTTAAATCACATCCTAGATTTACTATTTGATACTCCATGAATATGACACATGTCACTAGCACATTTACTCATAAGTGCCTTTGATAAATTTAATTTTCTATGCTTTATCATATATTTCATGTATGATTAAGTGATAACTATTGATCAATCTTGAGAAAATATTAAGTCTAGGACTTAAGAAATATAAAGTCTTTGAACATTGCTTTGAGCTGGTAATTACTAGGTTGAAAGGTTTGGTTGCATAATGATGACAAGGGCTTAAGATATAAATTAAGTAACTAGTTCTTGCCTATATCTAATCAACATAAAAATATAGCATGCTTATGAATACCATGACTTAAAACCTTAGGGTTGACTAGAGAAACCCTATAATGTTTGAGAACTAAAATAAATCATTTTTGGGCTCATTTATCTTCATCTAAACCTATAGACCATATATATGAGCTGAATTTGAAAAACCCATAAAATATCTTATATTAATCACTCTATAAATGATCTAGAAATGGTCTCTAAAAAATCATGACAACTTTGCATAGTGCAACTATAAAACATGCTCTTCTCTCCATCAATCTTGTCTGTGATTGATCCTCTTGACATCCATAATGCCAACAATCTCCATTTTGACATCAATGACAATCATACTTTTAGGTATATGCCATGCATACACATTCACTTTAAAATAATTTGATCATACATTCATACACAATTGGGTTCATATGAATGGACATATAAACAAAATTTTACATGAAAAAGATTATAGGTTTTCATAAACACATACATTTGAGATACAGGTTCTAAAATTTAACATATAGATGCATAACATTCTATATTAGTTGGTAAAAGTATAATACTTGTTGATGCACATACACAACAATAAAATTTATAGTTGAATGGAAAATTGTTATCATTCCTCTTCATATTTATCAGATATGTGGTCATGATAGGGCATGGACATTGTCCATTTTCTTTTGATCATGCATTATATTATAGATTGAGTGAAACTACAAAATCAAACCTACATAAATGACGGGGGCATGAACATTGTTCATTCCCTTTTGATCATTAATTTTTTTACATTGATTGAGCTTGATCAAACTAGAGATACACATTAAAATTTAAATTATAAACCATCTTCAGTGGTTGATTCAATTTTTACCAAATCTTTCATGATCGGTTCCATGATTTATGTGTGTAGTGATTTATTTGAGTTGAACCTAACTACATGGGGTTTTTTTTTTTTGCATAATTATGTGGGTTATTACATTGTGTAATTTCCCCCACATTCATGAGGGTTGGGGCATGCTTCCTTCCTAACTCATGATCCTAAATGATTACATAATTTTGGGACATATCAACCCAACCCTCTAATACTCCAAAAATAAATCATCGTATCCAATAATTTTTAAGGGAGATATGGTTTTAACCAACATGCAGGTGTTTTTTAACCCTTTATATTTCAAATTTTGAATTTTAGATTAATATTTCACATATGTAGATTGACTACTTAATTCTCATCATAGGTTTGCATGGATAACATTACTTTTAGATCCATTTCCCAAATGGTAAATAGTGTTCCACACACTCATGTAAATTTAATCCTTTATTATAGTAATTCCATTACTATAATAAAAGGGGGCATTTGTAGATACTAAATTCCAAACTTTTGTACTTAAAAATTACATGTTTGACACACATTTACCATACATAAATTGAGCACTCAAATAAGGTCCTATTATGCCATCCTCTCACACTTGCATCTTATTTTATGAGTCAACCCTTCCATTATGTTATTATACACCTACAAGAACCTCATTGTTAATTTAAAAATTGTTAAATATCATGCATAGACATGTCAAAAAACTATGTTCAACTCACTTGTACACAGGTCAATTACTCATGTTAAGAACATTATCTCCCATTGATAATGGCATGCACTATTTAAAACCAATCCAATCCTAAAAATAACTATTTTTTTAAATTCAAACATATCCTTAGGGTTAACTTATTAACCTAGCATGTTAGTGGCATGAGGAATATTTAATTGCATCCATATATAAATAAATCAAGGTCTCATTCAAAATCAACTTGGCATTTATCTATCATACATTTATGCACTATTGTAAACTGAGAAAATATGATGTATTCTTTAAAATTTACATACCTATCATTAGGAATAGTTAGAAGACAAGTATAAATAAATCAAAATCAAATTCAAATCAAGCATTTTTAAATACCAAAACCAATTTCATTAGTTGCATACACATAGTGAAGGAGAATAGTTGTACAATCACACTAGGTGGAAGAAATATGTGTGGCTTGATTACCTTCCTTGGAGTATTAGATACATAGATATTAACCAATCATTTGGTGAAGTTGGTTGGGTTTAGGTTAACCCATTACACTTCTCACAATTTTTTAAGTTTCTAGCACTCATAAGCGTATCTAGGGTTTCAAGGCAAATAAGGTTAAACTATGAATATACACATGTCATCAAGGTTTGGGATCACAAACATAGAGCAAGAAAGGAAAATAATAGGTGGTAGTATAGTCATTATGTAATAATTTTTCACAAGTTATAATTAAACAAAAGTTAATATCAGCCAATGATATTATCGCAATCATCAGGAAATAACCCAACACAAAGAGTGAATCAATTTTAGAACTAAAAAACCAAAGGCCTACTTATCCATGATTTTCATTTTTATAATTATTTGTATTCATACAATCAAATATAAAAAATAGGTATCTTTATCTCTTTATTAATTTCTATAGTTATCATATGCCCTTGTCAAATTAATAGAAACAATCTAAATATTTTAAATTCAAATGTATGCTTAAATTCCATGTCTATTGATCTAAATTATAATTAAAAGTTATAGACTAATTAGATTAATATTGACCATTAATCTAAATTGGGGTAAAACTTGTCTCCTATATCATAATATCAACATAATAACACCATATCCAATCACATTATCCTAATCTCACCACTTTGGCCGAAATTTTGAAGTGAATCAGGGTGATTTCACATAAATGTGCCCTAATTATCCTCATATTCCTTGGTAACAATTGGATATGGTATTTTTGTGTTATTTTTGGCTTATAATAGACATAATCATTATTAAAACCAGCATAAAGTGGTGGTTGGATGTGTTATAGTCACCAATGTGACTGTAATTTCCCCAATCACACTAGTTTGGCCTAAATTCTTAGTGAATTAGGGTGATTGAGCATGAATATACCCCAAATTTCCTATTTTTTCCTTGGGAACAAGTAAATATGGTGTTTTTGTGTTGATTTTGGCCTATAATCCCCATAATCCCAAGTAAAAATGGCATAAAGAGGTTTTTGAGTGTGAGTGGATCACCAATATGACTTAAATCACCATATTCACACCACTTTTTTTTAATTTAAAATGAATTAGGGTGACCATTCATAAATGTGTTCCAAATTATCCCCATTTTCTATTGTCAAAGTGGATGTAGTGTTGTTATGTCACTTTTAACCAATAATGGATCTAATCATAAGTAAAATTAGCATAAAGGGGTATTTTAGTGTAATTCACCAATGCAATCTATGATCCCAAATCACACCACTTTGGCCTAGATTTTAAGTTAATTGGGTCTATCACACACAAATGTGCCCAAAATTGTCCACATTTTATAGTCATAAGTTGATATGGCATTGTTATGTCTCTTTTGGATTATAAAGGATCTAATAGTAAGAAAAATCAACATAAAGTAGTAGTTGCGTGTGTGTTGGTCACTACTTGGACCTACATTATCCTAATCATATAAAATTGTCACCAATTCAAATCGAATTGGGTTGATCATGTATGAATGTGTTTGAAATTATCTATGTCCCTAGTTACAAGTCCATATTCTATTTTTATGTTTTTTTTATCTTATAATCTATATATTCAAAAGTAAAAATGACATATATTGGTGGTTTGGTGTGCGTGTGTCCCTTAAATAGTATAAGGGGATTTATCTTATCCTTTTTTGTATAAGGGTTAAGAATATAGAAATTAGAATGCACAAGGGTGATAATCTGATCTATAATAGGCTAATTGAGAGTTAAACTCATAAATAACCATACACTAAATGCATTATGTTCATTATAGACAAAATATAGAAAGTACAACTAAGATATGCATGTAAGTGACAAATAAGTAATATACTTAGCTATTTTTGATGCTAACATAGTGTTGGATGTGGAATAGGAACAAAATAGGCTGGAAGATGGTTCTAGAATAGTCATTAAATCTTGGATCTGACACTTCTCACACTCTAGAAACTAACATCATCCTATAATAATTATGTCGACACTAGTATCTAGGTTTAATTCAAGATTCCTTTTAAAATGTACTTATTATATCTCAAATTTTGTACCTATTGAATTGGAAGAATTGGCTAAGTAAGACAATGTGATCATCCCCTAAGGTGTGGGACTCTTATGCTTCTTAGGATGAACCTCTGGAGAAGGTTAGTTTCCTTCTAATCTAAATTCATCTAATTTAATATCAACATGTAGGCCTAAAATATCTGAATGAAAATATACAACTAATTTTAAGTCTAAAATATATTAAGGGGAAGAGGGAAAAAAGGGGGTTTCTCAAAAGGAAAAAATGGTGATACACCAAGACTAGATGGAAAAACTCTACAAGATTTAAAAGACATAATAAATATTGTTAAGGACATTAAAATATCACATAGACTCTTATAAGAAAACTTAAATTTCATAAGTTATTCACATTTAGGTGCATGACCTAATACAACACTAATAAGGATGATAAACAATCCACAAATAGTGTCTGCATCACCATATATGCACACAAAATATGACCTATAAAAGATGAGCCACATTATTTACATAGGTGTTAAGGAATGGACAATAATTAGAGGTATGAAGATTATCCATAAGTAAAGATAAACAAACCATAGGATGCACTTATAATATAGAATAAAAGAGAGAGGTGAACATAATTATCATTAAAATGCAAGGTTCAAGTGGTAAAGTGACTCTTAGAGGGAAAATTTGGGCAACATTATTGTGCTAAAAATGTCAACAATTTTACACTAAAATACCTAAGATTTTATAGGCAATGGGAAGCCCACATGTCATTTATTACAATCATAACATAGCTAAGATAATTAAATGAATATTTAGAATCAAGACACATAATCTTATTGTAAATTAGATAGGGATAGCCAAAGATAATCAAGACTTTTATTACATCCTTGAATCATGGATATGATTGCCTTTGACTTAAGTTTGTTAGCTCAAAACACTTTCCTATTGGTTGTGAAAAAAATAATATTTAATCACTCAATGACCATAGCTTAATTTATAAGCTTTTGTGTCCATGAATGTGGATATAAATCTCTTAGAATTACAACCTTGTAATAATTTGGCCTAATTTTGTTTCTTATGTTTTCAATTCTTCTCCTTTGAGACTTTCACACCATTCTTATTTAAGGATAAATTTGTCTTTTATGTCCTACACTTGATTCCAATATTCACACCATGTTTTAGTGGGTGGTATTTCTTAGTTTTACATTAAATTATTCCTCCCACTTGATCATTTCTTGGTGAGGAATCAATCTTCAACTTTATTATGTAAATCAACATAGGTGCATAGTTGAAATTTGGCCTCTAATAGTTTGTACTACCAGATGGGCCATCAAATTTAAGCTAGTGTATTTATGGCATGATGTTATTCCATTCACTACCTCCTTTTTTAATTTTTTATGTCACCCTTTCAATCCATTGAGATTTTTCCACAATCTATTGTATCCACATGTAATCTCCCTAATTACTTTAGGGTCTCTCGATTAGGCTCAGCAATTTGGTGCTCTCCTAACACTATGTACTCAAGGCTTGCCACTTCCATGTGGATCCTTATTGTTCCTCCTTTAGATTCATGAGGATTCAAATGGATGGTGATTATTTATTCTATGGTGAAGTAATATTTTTCCACATAGAAATATCTCACCCACCTTTTACTCTGACATAATTTTGGGCTTACACAAACCACCCTGAGGCTATGGAGAAATAGGATCATGGTACATGGTGCCACGCCACTCACCTGCTAGCATAGAGGATATGACATCTCTTTATGCTATAAAAAAATCTATATGATAGTGTGGAAAAGGATTTCATAAGGTGGCATCATCCCATTAACCCATTATCTTAGAGGGATTTGAACTTGTATAAATGGTTTCAGGTCACTTGATTATTGGGATTGTGACACATGGAAGAATCTTACTTGCTCATTTGCTTGGGGATTTACTGAAATCATTGACTCACTAAGGAACTTATTAAAAATTGACTAGGTCTTTAAAATACTTTTAAATAGGCTTGGGAGTACTAGGAGAGTGGTGCATGGCACTAGGTGAAAGCATTAAATTGACTAAGTCAAAAAAAGCATTTGAAATGGCTCAAGACTACTGTGAGATTAACATGTGGCACTAGGCAACCTTCAAAAGAAATGGATAATTATAGTTATAAATAAAAAACTGAGAATTTATTAAGATGTCATCAAGGGCTTATCAAATTTAATCTTGTTTCCTCCTAAATCCATCACTATGAAAAACCCATAAATGGCTATGTATTTTTGTTGTTCCGCTCTTATGAGCTCTAGGATTGCTTTGTGTACACTAGGAAGGTTGAAATGGAGGCTGATAAGACTAATGCATGATTGATAACTTCCTCAAAATGTATGAGTGTTGAAACTCATATGGACTTGACCTCATACTCATTCAATTTCCCTTGAATGATTAAACTTTGAGAACTTATAGGTGATATGAAGCCTTAAATTGGATATATTCGGGTGTTATTCTTCCATCATGATAAAAAATGCTCAAAATTATGGAAACCTTTTTGGGTTTCTTACCTAATAAGAGGTAAACCATCATACTTTGAATAAATCCATTGGGCATAGAGTTGTATAAGAACCTAAAACACCTAATTCTAAAAATGAAACATAGTGCCAAGCTACCTACCCTACTTTTGAATAACTAAACCAAGATTTATTTGAAAATAATTTGAAAATATTCTCAAGGTTTGTCTTGGATATAATCCCTAAATTTATGAAACCTATAGATACCTAAAATTGGCCACTGATAACCTTCAACCAAGATTTTGGCCAATTTCCATCCAAAATGCATAATTTGGCCTAAAAACACTAAAACATGCTAAATGATGTGAAACTAACATATTAAAATGCTAATTTTGGATAGGGTATCCCTAAATTGGGTAATAAAATTTATGAGCCAGCTAACTTTGATCAAATTAGTTCAAGTCAAAATGCCAAATTTCCACCTGCTTGCTTTGGACTACTCTTTCCTATCAAATCTTTTGCACAAGACTTGTGCCTTTGTTATTTTTTGTTAGAAACATTCTAAATGGTGATACATATCTAACACATTTTATAGCACCTTCCAATTCTAATCTATTCAAATTTAGGACCAATAACAAGACATTTTGATCAATTTGGGTAATTTGTGTAGAATGTGCTTAATCATGCTTAAGAGCTAATTAACCCAAATCAAGGCCTAATTAAGAATTCCATGAAAACTTGTTAAATACTTATTTTTGGAAATGAATATTGAATATCTACATCATCAAGTGACCTCATTTCTTGGGAAGACATCCTTAGGCCATAAATGCCACAAATATCAAGATTCATGCCTCCCATGCCTCATCAATGCCTTCCATGATGCCCTCCATGCCTCTTAATTGTCCCATTTTCAAATGTCATGATGAGGATAATTACAAACTTAATTACAAAAATTGAATTAATCCTTAACCACAAATCTCGATCTTGAGATGGATGGTTGAGGTTGATTCTGATCAAATCTAAAAATCTATAAATAGGAGGCCTCACAACATCATTTCTAAGCTTTCTTGATGTAAAGTTATAATGACAAATTGGTTCCAAAATCTTTAAGAAACTAGTGTTACCATGACAAATTGATTCCAAGCCAAGCCAAGCTACAATCCAAAGGTGCTAAGGAGATATAGAGGTATCTAAGATTCCATTTCTAAGGACTTCATGAGCACAAGCTAAGCAAGCCACTACTACAAAGGCATTTGGAGCATCCAAGGAAGGTGAAGGAATTAGTGTGTTTGATTACTTACTTTTTAGTTGTCTTTGTCATTTGATTTTTTTTACTAATCTCTCCTTATTATCTAGGCCTAGAGATGTTATGCTATTAGTGTGTTTATTTCATTTTATTTTCATTTTGGAACTAACACCATACTAACCATCCTCTCTTGAGTCAAATTCTTTGATCACATAATGGAATGCCTGGTGGGACTAGATGCATCTCACACTTGAAGGAGATCCTTTTTCAACTCTAAAATATTTATTTGAGCTCTTAAAACTCTTTCAAATTGATTTTCTAACTTTATTTTGCCATTTTTAGTTCCCACATTTTTTACACAGTAACTAACATTGGTAGAAATACTGACATCAATTACCTTCTTAACTGATGTTAGTCTGCAAAAATGATAGCGGTTATATTTTATTTAGCCATAGTAACCAACATCAGTGGTAATAATCAATGTCAATCACTATGTTTTTCTAAAAACATAGACCTGAGAGCTACTTTTTCAAAGTCTATTGTTTCATACTCAAAAGGGCTTCAAAGTTAAAGGATATGTTAACAATTTTGTTGAAGGACCAAGCTTGATATTTGCTTAAAACATGTTTAAATCACCTTTTTCATTCTTAAAAATTAATTAGGAACTTTACTTTGGTGTTTATAAAAGGACTTAGATGTTCTGGTGAATGTTTTCAAAATTTACAACTAAGACCAAGGGGTCGAATGAACACCACCAAACTTTTCATTTGGGTATAAAATTAAACACACTTGTCAATTATTGTTTGCAATAGTTATTTAGTTAGATTTTGTTTGGAAAAGAGAGGAATGTTACATGTATTCTCTTCCATTTTTCCCCTATAGGGAACCCTTGGAATCAAAATCACCATTCCTATTACAAGTAGCCTAGTCCAAGCCTTAAAAATAAAGTCATCTAAAGCACTCCCCAAAAACTAATCAAAGTTTGGGTGACCTTGAAAATGACCCTAAAGTCTTTCTATTTTCATGCTTTATTTTTTTTATACATCTTGGCTTGCAAGGGGTATATCATTACCTCTTACGAGTTCTTTAGGGAAGCTTTGACCTAGTGTTTCACCTCCTAAATTTGACTTCATTTGGATCCTTTGGAGTTTAACATGGGACGTATCTATATTTAGACATCACACTATACTAAAAAAATAGTAGGATGTAGTGGTTATAAAAAGGACTAGACCTTTTTACAACTAACCAATGCCATGGTCACCCAGTTTCTATGCTTATCATTTGCATCATTTGACATGAAGGTCGTATAATTGATTCTCTTAAAATGATAAAAACCTTGCTAGTTTTAGTAAACCCCATTTTTCCATACACTTACTAGGATTTTGATGATTATACTTAGTGTATTTTGGTTATTTTTTCTTGGTATGTTTTGAGGCTAAAATACTTGTTTGTTTGTTCATAAAGCCATGTCAAAATAATGCATTTTAGTTGTGAAGGCTAGTGTTATGATACCCAAATCATCTCAAAACATTTTTGAGCTTTTTTAATCTTTTACAAAAATAACATTGACCACATAATTTGATCATGCTTACATCATCAGGCTGCTCAATTTGTTTAAAGACTAGTTTACCTTATGCCAAAAACCATTTTTTTCAAACCATGTCATGTATACCATTTGGACATTTATCTTGTGCTGTCATGTTATCCACTCTTGTATAGCTTGTTTGGTCAGATCCTAGTTTTCAACATTGAGTTTTCAATTAGCCTTGTTAAGTTTAGATCTAAATATTGATTGATTTCTATTTAGGTCTCAATTCATGGTGCTGATACACAAATCTTTCTCTTTTCATTTGCATAATTTCAATTAATTAATTACCCAAATTTGAAAACTATTGATGGTTTTTTTATTTAATGCCTATCATCATCATTGTTTTTGACTTTATTTAGGATAACACATCCTTTCTCAAAGAGCCTTTTGTCTTATGCCTTATGCCAACTGATCATGTTTATGTTTGATTCCATGTGCTAGAACTATGTCAAAGTTGTTTCCAAACTTGTTAGATTAAATCAAATCACATCAGCCTTTGTTTAAAGTCTAGCTTTTGATGCCATTTGGCCAAAAGACCTAGCACATGCCTATCTATTTGATCCTAGATTTTTAGTCCATGTTTGGACAAAAGACCTAGCAACTCAACTTTTCCCTTTCCTAGTTTAGACTTTGTTTAGAATACTTTGACCTAGAACTTTAACATGTCACTTTTTATTTAAATGCTTGACCTTTTATGCATATGAGATTTGACATTAGATGTTTGATGTTAGGCTATTTTATGTCAAGTTTCAACACAAATAATTTTGGAGATATAGCTCCACTTTCAAATTGTATTGGAGATATAGTTCCACCCCTTTAACCAAGCTAGACTAAGTTTAAACCATTTGTTCTTTAGACATAGTTTTTCAGAGTTTGTAGAGATCTAAGTCATTTTTTATTTTTGGATATTTCATCATTTACATGGATATGTCTTGCTACACTTATGGTGGATTCACTTACAATTTGACTTATGATAAAATGGCTGCCCAAAATGACTTTTATGGTTTTTGTCAAGACCCCAATGATGCTAATATGGTTTGTGAGACAAATTTTTATCCACCTCATATTAATCATTCATGGGAACAAAGCCATGAATCAATTTACGAACCAACTTGAGACATTGAATGGTATGAAAAGGCTTGTGAAGAGGACTTTGAAGACCCAACTGTAGATAATATTGTTTGGGATATGGATATGTATGCTCTTTACAATAATTAGTACATGGAACATAGTCAAGAACTAGCTTATGATCCAACTCATGACTGGGATGATATGGTTTATGAGGAAGACTTGGATGCTTTTGCTTGTGTAATAAATCAAGTTTCATGATGTCTTTTTTTAATCAAATCATTAACTACCCCTAACCCTCCTTTGTATTATATCAGATATCAAGTTCCACAATATCCAAGTCATACCATTTCTCTACCAAGACCTCATCATTTGGTTTGTGCGAGAAACCAAGCTCCACAATGCCCCTTCATCATTCCAAGACCTAATCCTTTGTATTGTGTGAGAAATCAAACTCCACACCACCCTATCATTACCATTTTAGGACTTCATATTTTGGCTCATGCAAGAAATCATTCTCCCTAATGCCTTACCATTATCTAACCACAAGTCATTCCTCATCTAGTACCAATCCCAACCAACCTCAATCGATCCAATATTTTGAAGACCAAGCTATGTCTAGAACTAGTATTTTCCAACTCATTGGAAACCAAGGCCAAGAGAACCAACCAATCCAAGATGTTTCTATTGAATTAACCATTTGTGATAATTCAACCTATGATAAATTGTTTATTGACCCTTTACCAGTTGTCAAGGAGTCTCACTCTGATGAGCTGGTCTTTGCTAAGTTACTTCTTAATTATTATAACCACCTTTGGGTAAATAATTACCTTGACCATGTGCCTTTTTTTCAAAAGCCTCCTATTGACAAACCAGAGTCTAAGAAGTTGTCTCTTGAATGTTTTCCATCTTAGAGGAGTCTCACATTGACAAACCAGTCTTTATGGAGCCCATCATGATGTTATATGTTGTTACTTATCCAATACCAAATATTCAACAAGACATCATTATAATGGAGTACCCATTAGATGAAGAATCAGAGTTAGAGTCAAGTTTAACTCTTGGATTGACATCAAATTTGGCATCAAAATTAGAATATAAATCAACATTAGTCCCACCATCAGATTCAAAGTCCCTTGAGTTAGAATCAAATTCAGATAAATAATATGTTCATGGTTGTTACAACATTGGTTACACATGCCTTATAGATCAATTTGAATACATTTGTGATCCTTATATAGTTTTTTAGGATGAGTACTTTAACTTCAACACAAGTTCTCCTAGTATCTTCTATGAGGATTGTGTAGCCTCTCCCCATTCCATTACCATTAACCAAAATAGCCATATTATTGACATTCCATCTCCCACAAGTGTCAATTGGGACTGACAGAATCACACTTTATTAAACTGCATCCATGGTGACATAGTAGTTGAAGAAGAGCAAGGAGGCTAAGACAACATTCATGTAGCAAAAGAACACTCTCCTAATGAAACTTTTTTGGAATCTCTACAAGACATTAAAAGTTAAAAGACAATATTCATTAGTGAAACCTTATTTAATGTGCTATGAGACAATCAAGACAAATTCATTGGTGAAAACCTCTTTGAGGCACCAATAGCTAAGCACAAAAGTACTTCACTTCTTGATGAAGACAAAATTAAAGATAAAATCAAAATAGATTCCTATCTATAGCCTAATTAGATGGTAGCTATTCTCAGGCCCAAATAACAAAAAAAAATCTAATGGTCCTATCGACAGAACAAGTCTTTGGCCCCACCACAACTAAAATTATGCCAAATCTGGCATCATCAACATTACATGTGACTAAAAGTCTTGATCTTCATTTGTTTCCCCACCATTACACATTCTATTATCATTTTCCATTCCATTTCATAATCAAACCTACCATCCATTCTTTTTCCTTAGTTACCATCCATGGTTGCACTTTCCTTTGCAAAGGCTATAAAGATATCTTGTCTCGACACTTGAAGGAATTAGAATCAATGACTAATGAAGATCACAAAAGAATTCTTAGCAACAAAATGTACAGGCCATTCTTGATAGAGAAGTTAGTCTAACAAGGTATGGGTTAGTAATTAATATGATCAAGTATTCTATTTATATCATTTGTTGATTAGGATGTGCATCTCCCCATCAACACCAATAATAGAATTGTATGTCATTTACCACACTCAAGCCAAAAACATGTACCATACCATTTCATTTCCATGCCATTGCCATTATTACATATGCCCATTTACCATTATCATAGATCTTGTCATTCATCCCATCACTTGGGGGCAACCCAATTATAAAAATAATCATTATCTTAAAAATACCATGCCATCCTATCATTCCATTCCTATCTAGACCAAAGCTTGTTTTTAGTTATCCTACCCAATCCTAGTTTGATCTTGGTTACTTTGGTTCTTCCCACACCTTTTATGAGGGGATTTTGATCAAGTTTCAACAATCAATCCAATATATGTTTACAATTATAGTCTATGAAATTATTGTTATAATTGATCTATCAAGATATCTTTAATCCTATAGTCAAGTTTGTTTATGTGAGCCTGATTATAACCACTTATGGGCAAATTAGTTTCTCACTAATCTTGCTACTAATTATAACTGCCTATAGGTAAATTAGTATCAATAACCTATGTTGTTGTATCTTATTTATAACCACCTATGGTAAAATTAAGGGAAACATTTGTTTACCATGCATTGTCACATCACCTTGCCATCACTATTTTCATTTGACTGGCCATTTTTTAGATTTGAAAACTTGTTGGCACCTAGTTGGTTTTTTCTCACCTTTTATGTGGATAGAATTACTATGACTTGAGGTCATTTTGGGACTATTTGGGTCATGCTCAATTCATGTTGAGGTTACCTCCATCCCCCTTCAGATACGCTCTTGCCATTTTATGAGCAACCTAAGCCAAATGCTCTCATCATTTTATGAGAAGGTATCTTGTCATTCTCTAACAAGTTAAAATACCTAAAAATTCCAAAAACATTCATAATATTTCAAAATCCAAAAACATTTATCCTATCTAATCTTAGTCATTTATCCTCAATTCACCTTACTGGGGCATGGTCATTGTTAGGATGTTTTCTTTTGCTTTTATTTTTTGGCTTTCTGTTTGTTTGTTTATTTCAAGTTGTTTGTTTGTTTTTATATTTTGTTTGTTTATTTATCCATTTGCTTGTATGTTTGTTTTTAGCACTATTGCCTTAACTCAGTCTATATATGTTCATTGGGTGATTCCTCAAGCACATTATTCTTGAGTCTATCAATATTCATACATTAACATTATCATCATGGTTTTTATTATTGGTGCATTGTTTTCAAGTGTTTATTGGATCAAGACTCAGTCCTTATGCATATTTTAGCCAAATTCTTCATAGTGTTCTATCATAAATCCTACCATCACAAGCTATAAAAAAAATTAGCTTCACAAAGGTCTATAATCAATGGAGCCATAGAATTTTCTCCTTGGTACCTTGGCAGATCCTCCCACCCACCTTGATCAATATAAATCATTTAAACTTTCTAGTTGTATCATTGTTAATCAAGATGAGCATCTCCTCATTGGTAGGTACAACTAAATCATTCTATTGATCAATCTCATTCCTCTATCCATCTCTTTCATCATTTTTTGCCTACTCATCTTTAATATATATTCTCAATTATATCCTTGATTTATGCTTGCTAATCAGCCCTAACTGGGGCACAATCATCTTTAGCCAATCTAGGCCCTCTTAATGATTATAACCACCTATGGGTAAATCATTATTTTTAATTTTATTCCTAATTATAACCACCTTCGGGTAAATCAACCTCTTTTTTACATCAATGCATGAAAGCATTTTCTCATTTGAATTACTCTCAACCATGGGTTAATTCCACCTTTCTTCTTGTTTCTTTTCGAGGGACCATCCATCAACAAATGTGATGGCCACTCCCTCAAGGAGGCATTGTCATAGGCTTCCCAAAACCATTTGGAGCTTTGTCCTTCAACCTTCATCTTATTTTTGGCATACAAGCCATTTTTCATCCTTGAGAATACATTGCTTTGCCTACTATTTGCAATATCTTCCTAAATAGGGGCAAACTATAGACACCTAAAATTGGCCACCGATAACCTCCAACCAAGCTTTTGGCCAATTTCCATCCAAAATGCACAATTTGGCCTAAAAACACTAAAACATGCTAAATGGTGTGAAACTAACATATTCAAATGCTGATTTTGGCTAGGTTATCCCTAAATGGGGTAACAAAATTTATGGGTGAGCTAACTTTGATCAAATTAGTTCGAGTTAAAATGCCAAATTTGCACCTACATGCTCTAGATTTATCTTTCTTATCAAATATTTTACATAAGACTTGTGCCTTTATTATTTGTTATTGGCAACATCTTAAATGTAAATATGCCTCCAATGCATCTAACAACACCTTCCAATTCTATTCTAGTCAAATTTAGGACCAATAATAAGACATTTTGATCAATTTGGGTAATTTGTGCAGAATGTGCTTAATCATGCTTAAGAGATAATTAACCCATATCAAGGCCTAATTAAGAATTCCATGGAAACTTGTTGAATACTTATTTTTGGAAATGAATATTGAATATCTGCATCATCAAGTGACCTCATTTTTTGGGAAGACATCCTTAGACCATAAATGCCACAAATATCAAGATTCATGCCTCCCATGCCTCATCAATGCCTTCCATGATGCCCTCCATGCCTCTTAATTTCCCATTCTTCCAATGTCATGATGAGGATAATTAAAAACTTAATTCTAAAAATTAAATTAATCCTCAACCACACATCTCAATCTTGAGATGGATGGTTGAGGTTGATTCTAATCAAATATAAAAATTTATAAATAGGAGGCCTCACAACATCATTTCTAATCTTTCTTGATGCAAAGTTGTAATTCCAAATTGGTTCCAAAAGCTTCAAGAAACTATTGTTACCATGCTAAATTGATTCCAAGCCAAGCCAAGCCAAGCTACAAGCCAAAGGTGCCAAGGAGAGATAGAGGTAGCCAAGCTTCCATGTCAAAGGACTTCATGAGCACAAGTTAAGCAAGCCACTACTACAAAGGCATTTAGAGCATCCAAGGAAGGTGAAGGAATTATTATGTTTGATTCCTTAATTTTTAGTTGTGTTAGTCATTTTCTTTTGTTAACTAAGCTCTCCCTAGTGTCCAGTCCTATAGATGTTATGTTATTAGTGTGTTTATTTCATTTTATTTTCATTTTAGAACTAACACCATACTAACCATCATCTCTTGAGTCAAATTCCTAGATCATAAAAGCTTTATGATCTTGTTCAGACACCATTCCATCTTCCCTAAATCCCCAATTTTATCTTTCTTTCAAACTTTCTCCCAGAGCCAATGCTTAGATCTAAAAGTGCTTGTAATAAAATGAGAGAAAGAAACACACAGCTATGATAAAAGCACCTAGAATAAATAAAAATAACTAAACCTATCTTCAATGTGCAAACATGCACTTAGGGAAAACAAAATTTCTAAACTAATGTGTCATAACACTTGAAATAAATAATATGCCACAAACTTACCCTAAACTAAGCATATAGAAGGCCACCTAAATGAAGACATTGATTGGTTCTACCAAATTTATGCCTTTTCTTACCAATCTAGAATGATTTTAATGTGTGAGGGCATCTAAATAGAGGTAGAGAAGGATTGGGTGCTTAAGGAATTGATGGAACACTTATCCAAGGATGGAAATGAAAACAAACTCACCATCCTATGTAAGTTGAATTAAAAAATAGTCATCTTAAAGTGGATAAGTGGGTTGATTCTAACCTTCTTGATCCTCAATGTAGGGTTTTGGATTAAGAAAAACTTAGGATGGATTGTCTTTATCATCCTCCAATTTATTAAGGTACTTACTAGGGAATCTTCTTGACAAGACAAAGTTTGAGCAATCAGATTTTCCCTCAAACTTGAATTCTACTACCCAATCATCCCATTCATTAAGATGTGTTTGTCTTAATGATTGTCTTAAAAACACATCCATTTCCACTTGATATGCATGTTTTTCATGGGCCTCCTTTTAATGATATATTGGGTTGGTGTCCATACTTGATTAGAAATCCTCTAGCTCATCCCAAAAAAGATATTCTTCTAGTTCTTCTTTTCTCTTTTTAAATATAGCTTCTTGCCTTCAATCAAAAAGAGAGAACAAGTCTCCATTGGGAGTTTTAATTGAGTTGTCTTAGAAGTGGTTTGGCATTGGAGCTTATTTTTTAAGTACTAAAATGTCTCCCTCAACCCAAATTATGACCTCTTAGACTGATTCAATACATTCTTCTAACTCTTTTTAGCTATGAGAAGATATGTCCTCAATTTCAAGCTCTATTTCTTCTTTGTATTTATCATACTCATGTCAATCAAACTGGTCTTCTTATTCTTCCATGCTAAATGGAAGATTATTTTTCCAAGATATCAACTCATAATATTTCCCCTAAATGTAGTCTTGACTAGAAAAACATGGCCTTTCCTCATCAAGACAATATTCTCCCACTTCATCCTTTTCCATTTTCCCATTTTTTGGTTGCTCTAGTTGATCATATTCATCCTCTTCTTGTAGAATGCCTAATTTTTCCAATTAAATGGAATAAAGAGAGATTAAACTAATTATTTTCTCTTTATATTCACTTAAAATCTCATCATCTTCATCTAAATGATCTTCATTTTCTCTCTAGACAACAGGTCTTCCTTTGAAAAGGGAGATGGTGAGAGGGCAAGAGGGTTCAACTATGAGTGACCTTAACAAGGTTAGGCATCTCAAAATTAGGATTCTTGGCCTAAGAAGGATGTCATGGTTGTGAATCATAAGTCTCTTGATGGAGAATGGGATTTTGAGGGGGTTGTTTATGAGGGATAATATGCTGAGTTTGCAAGGAAATATGATTTTTAAAATGAGGGGGACTTCTAAAAATTAGGATTTTAAAACAAGGAGACTTACTTGGTAGTTTATAAGGTTTAGGCTTCTTTAATCTTGGGATCTTGAATGAGGGATCCTCCTTTTTATTAGGTTGATCCTGAGTGATGGTAGGATAATCTTTTCTAAAAATGAGAGTAGAAGAGGCTGAGTGAGCTTTGATTTTTTGTACTTGAGCAATCACTTGACGTATCTACTCATCTTTGGTTGTGATCTACCTAGCCAAGCATTCCACTTATTACATTATTTAAATCTATAATAAATCATAAATGTATCATGTCTATGAATTAATTTTATATCGGATAAGATAGATCATACCTACACTTCCGATTGGGGATAGACTTTGTTAAGCAAGAGCATGACCAATATGGGGATCCACTAGACCCAATTAGGGATCCCTTGTATCACTTATCATGGCATATCACTCTAGGAAGGGTTCCAAAGCCTATAGTCTAATACAATCACATAATAACCCTAATGGAGTCCTAAGGTTTAAATGTCCACTCTATTCTAATAACAAAAATGTAAATTCTAATCTAGTACACACCAAATCTTGTGGAGCAAAGTGGGGGTTAGAAATAATAAAACAAACATGTATATATAAATTCAATTAAATTAAGTATGAGTAAAACCTTAATAAATAAAATATGAAATATACTATTATTCAAGCTAACACTTATGCTACTTTTATCTACTAAAAGAGAGGAGAACAAAGTTAGAATATACTTACCTGAATGTGAACCTATTGAGACTCAATCTCTCCCTTGGCCAAAGGGGCTTTACAAGAGGTTGTTTTGGTTTTTAAGGATCACTAAGAAAATCCAAAACATCCAAGACTTATCCACAATACTATATTATCCAAATAATAAAATTAAGTTGAGTCTCCTCAAGTAAAATGGTGGAAGAGCAGATGGTGAAGAAGTGTGAACGAATAATAATTCTTGATTGCACATATCAATAATGACCAAAATGGTCTTGTATATATAATCAAAACTTAACCTAAATCCTTACAAGAATTTTAGTTGTATAGGGTTGACCCATTCAACCTAGTGTGTTTTTGGGACATAAAAAATACCCCTAAACTGTATTGGGTTGACCCAATTGACCCAGTATAGCTGACTATCCAAAAGGAGTTTAAGATAAGAAGAGGAGTAGAAAGAGGAAAATACTGGAGGAGTACTCAAGGGAGGATTTGTATCTTAGGGAATGTTTTTAAGATCTGGTTAGATTGGTAATAATGTGGCAGAGAGGGACAACAATCCCACAAAACATCAAAGGTATTCTCACCCCTTTTTGGTGTACCCCTTAGGGCATGCACTCAGAGAGACTGAGTCTCGATGGGTTCCTATAAAATGTAAAACATTAGTCTTTGATAAAATTTGAAAATATTATGTTTATACATATTCCCAACTTAAATCTCATCATGTGTCACTAAGGTGTAATAGAGGATAGTGCTTCAAGAAAGAACATAAAGACACACACAATGTTTATGCTAAAAAAAAGTTGCAATATTTTAAAAGCATAAAATAACTAAAAGTAAATAAATAAAAGGGAAACTAATCTAAGAATTAAATAATTGAAAATTAAATGTAATGCATACCTTGACTTACCTTTATCATGTGATGGTTGTCTATTTTTTTGTTAGTTTTGATTGTGTAGGGCATAGAAACTACTTTCAACAAATCCAAGAATACAAAACTTAAGAGAAAAAACAAACAAATACAAGATAACTAGTGTTATAAGGATAGGACATACTTGGATAAAATTTGGTAGGCTAGGGTGACAAGTGTCATGTTATACCAAAATACCAAGTCAAAAAAAGAGTAAATTGAGTAACCTAAAAGCCAAGGCTACTAAAGACTAAAAAACTCAAACAAGTTATCCTTAAGTAAGAAAGGCAAACTCACCAAGTCAAGCTAAGGATACATGTCAAATAAGATGGTAAAAGCAAAATGAAAATTAATGGGTAAAATACTAAACAAAATGGTAAAATAATATTTATGAGTGAGCAGTAACAATCCACATCTCATGAACAATAGAAAAAGGTGCATAAAAAAGAAAACAACATTGATGAGTGAGAAGTAACAAGCCAACCTCATGCAATAATTGAAAAAGGTTATGAACTCAAGTGTCTATAATAGTAGGATAGAAAAATTATGATAAATGGTAAAAGTAAGGTAAAGTAAGTCTATAAATGTAAAATGATGGTGTAAAGAAAGAAGAATCCATAGTTTCTCAAACATGTTTTTATTTAAGGATAGATAAAAATAAAACAAAGTACTATTAGCATGTTTTTAAGAGGTGAATAAGAAAGAATTAAATAAGAAGGGAAAACAGATTTGGAATCATAATTTGTCTATCAAGGGTGTAAATGAAATGGTTGAAGGGGATAATGATGGAAAAACCAAGGTAGAGGAACTCTTTAAAAAAGTCAAGACAGTCAAATTAGGTTTGTTAAAACAAGAGGACTTTAGACCTTAAGGAATATAAAGAACTTCTCTTAGTGACACAAGTCTTGGGTCAATAAATGGAGTATATAGATTATCCCATGAATTTTATATGCGTGAAAACTAAAATTGACCTACCTCCCCATGAAGTGTTCCCCATTCTTTAACACCCCTTATAGAGTCATCGATCTACTGTGAAGATTAGGTACTTACATGAGAAAGTAGGTAGCACTAAAATATTTTTTCTCTTCTTCTAATCTACTAGCTTACTGCATCCCAAAGGACTGTGGCTCTATTGTGAGGCCAACTGTGGAGTTTAAGATTTCACTAGAAGCAGATGTGCTTTGAATCACATCTTTTAGTGTGATTTAACTTTTGAGAATTGTATGTTGCCTTTTAGATATTATTGCCTTTTGTTTCAAATGATTTAGCTTTTAACATTCTTGATGGCTTTTTTAATATTTCTCCTCCATAAAAATTTAGAAAACTAAACATGGGTTCTAAAGATTACTTTTATTTGAAAACTTGGGATAAGGTTGCTAAGAGAGAGAAACTTCAAAGAACACAAGATCTAAGAGTCTCATAAATCTAGGTGTAATAAAAGTGTTATCTTGACTTTGACCTTGTTTTATCCAATACAAAGATGAAATAAAGGGGAAATCAAGAGGAATGACACATTGAATAATTTGAATTACTTCAAATTATAAAAAATGTGACAAAGGGAAAAGAGGAATATTATAATAGTAAAGGGTGATTCTTTATCATAAGAATGAGGGAAGTGGATGAAAACATGCTAATCATAGATTGTTTGTAAATTCTATCTAGCAAAAGAAGAAAAAGTTAAAGTTTGAGAACCAGGATGTAAAACATGAAAAGGTGGTAATTTTATGAGGATGGTTGGGTCCTATTCGCAGTCTTACAAAGCAATTCATAAAAGAGAGACCCAAGGGATGACAATAAGTAAGTGAAAAGTAAAGTGAGGTAAGAAAATAAATAGTGGTATTTTAGGAGGGATTTCATGTCCTATAAATAGTCTTACAAAGCAACTAATAAAATAAAAACTCAAAGGATGCCAAAATAGAATTGGCAAGCATCAATAATGAAAGAGAAAATAGATTAAAGATGGTGGTTTTATGAGGAATATCAGGTCTTATCCATGGTCTTACAAAGTAACTCACAAAATAAAAACCCAAGGAGTACAAAAAATAAGAGAAAATGCAAGAAGATAGAGAATAATATGGTACATCAAGAAACCAAAAGACCAAAAGGGAGGATTAGAGGTTTGAAAAACAAAACAAAACTATTTTAGAGGGAGATAATCATGCTTAAGTAACCTAAAAAAACTATTAGATAGATATAGATAGAAAACATGAGAAGAAGGTAATGATTCTACACTAACATTTATATCAAGGATGAGCATGTGAGAGATAAGCCTAGGTGTCTTAGAATGTTTCTTGAAGTTTAATTTGTTTGGTAGCATGTAATGGAGAATACGAGTGGACATCTCAAGATTCCCCAAAGGGTAAGTGGATGTAGGGATGGGCATCACAAGATGCCCCAGAGTCTGAAATGACATATGGGTGGGAATTGAAAGATACCCCAAAGGCTAAAGTAACATGTGGATGGGCATCAAAATATGCCCCAATAGCTAAAAAGAGGAAGAAAAGATAGGAAAAGGTAAGAAGAAAAGATAACCCCATATAGTGTCTAAATGGATTCAGGTTATCCAAGAAAATTCTAATACGGGATATCATGTGTGAGGAAAGAAAAAGGATGCTAAGTAAGAAAATAATAGATAGAGACAAAGAACCACATTAGGTAGATAGCTAACTAAGTCAGACATATATGGAATTGAATTGGTAAATAGGAAGGAAAATAATAGTACAGGGTCGACTAGGTCAATTTATTACAAAAAAATAGGGCCTATAAACTGTACATGGTTGATTGGGTCGATCTAGTATAGTGAACAGAGGTAGGAAAAAGATGGAAAAAGAGTTGCAAACTACACAAGGTTGATTAGGTCTATCCAGTAAAGTGAACAGGGGTTAAAAAGGATATAGGGTCAACTAGGTTGATTCAATATAGAAGATAGAGAGAATTATAAACATAATAACAAGTTATGAGCTAAAATAAGACAATTTTTGTAGCAAATCTATGAAAGTTTGAGTTGAAAGGAAACAAAAATTCAATTGGATCAATGCTAGCCAATCCAATTGAGTCACCAAAAATAAAACCTTGCACTAACACTAACTAATGCAATTTTTTTAACACATAATTTAGCAAAGAACAAGCAATTAACTTGAAAAGCAAAGACCTAGCTAATTGGTCAACCTTATAATAGTTAATTAGATTATTAATATATGATTTTAAAAGTGATTGGAAGTTGGCTAAGAAAAGTTACTAGATATAAATCTAAAGATGGTTTCAGGTAGTTTGGGCTAAAAGGGACTATAGTGGCAATGATACATGATTGGTATTGAGGCCTACCCCCTCACTTTACACACTACAATAATAAGGTTTTCAGGTTCTTAGCCATAATATACCATTAACCATGCTTTATACTTGACCAGATCATCAAGTGAGCTTCCCCCTTGGTGATGAAATCCAATTAGGTTGGCATAGGGTAGATAGATGTTAAAATGCTTATTTATTTTATGTGATTTGGTTATGTGTGCATAAAATAGAAATAGTGAAACTAAAAAATTAATTAAAAATCCCTTAAGTATACTGTGTACTATTCTAAGCATGCAAGTAACAATAAAATAAATGTGAACTAATTATTAACATATTTGAGGTAAATTTCAACTTTGAAACAAGGTATGATGTTGACACTGTATGCAAAAAATACAAAATAAGGTTGGCAGGGTCAATTTTATACTACAAAAACAAGGTCTAAAAAATGAACTAGGATGCCAGTGTTGATTTTATTATTTCACATAGCACATAGAACACAACATTAAGCTGGTAGGGTCAATCCAGTTGACTATATAAGGGTAGTTTTAAATACTATAAACTATGAACTGAAAGATAAAAGGGAAAGAAATAGAGAGGTAGAAAAGAACCTTGGTGGATTAGAGATGCAATGAAGGAAGATCGCTAATGAATAACCATGAGGTATGCTTGAGAAACATACAAAATTAGGTCAATAGTATTGATCAAATTGTATAAGAACCTACTAAAAAATTGTTGAAACTGTAAGGGGTTGAATGGGTTGACCTAGTAGACTAAATGGAATGTTTTAAAATGGATAGGGTTGATTGGGTTGACCTAGTAGGCTTAATGAAATATCTAAAAATGTACATGGTCAACTAGATCGACCTAGTAGTCTAAACTAGAAGTTTGGAAACATGTACTGGGTCGATCCAATTACTTATTCCTAAAAACCTATGCATAGAGAAAAATAGTTGGGTCGATAGAATTAATCTAGTATGTCAAAATATATGATAAAAATGATGATCAAAATAATGAAATAACTGAATTAAAAGATAAATGAATTAAAAGTGAACAAATCCTACAAGGGTTTGATTCACATTAGGTTCACTAGAATGTAATACGAAGGTGAATCCAAAGTGAAGCTAATACTAATAAGAAAAGAAACAAAAATGGAAATGTGAAGACAATCTAACTAGTGGTGGGATAGGATTCATGTTGGGTTCAGTAGAATGTATGCAATTAAGAATGCAACATGTCTGTGAATTAATCCTAGATTGGATAAGATAGATCATACCTACACTTTCGATTGGGGATACACTTTGTTAAGAGGGAGCATGACCAATATGGGGATTTACTAGACTTGATTAGGTGATCACTTGTATTACTTATCATGACATATCATGCTAGAAAGGGTTTCAAAGCCTACAATATAACATAATCACACAATAACACTAATGGAATCCTAAGGTTTAAACATCCACTCTATTCTAATAACAAGAAAGTAAATTCTAATCTAGTGCACACTAAAGCTTGTGGCACAAAGTGGGGGTTATAAATAATAAAACAAACATGTATAAGGAACTTTAATTAAATTAAGTATGAGTAGCGCCTTAATATATAAAATATTAAATATAGTATTATTTGATCCAAAACTTATTCTATTTCTATCTATGAAAAGAGAGGAAAACAAATTTAGAATATACTTACTTGAATGTGAACCCGTCGAGACTTAATCTCTCCCTTGGCCAAACGGGCTTTGTAAGAGGTTATTGTGGTTTGTAAGGATCACTAAGAAAGGCCAAATCATGAAATATTTATTCACAAGACTAGATTCTCCAAATAAGAAACCTAAGTTGAGTCTCCTCAAGTAGAATGGTGGAAGATCAGATGTGAAGAAGTGTGAGTGAATAATAACTCTTGAATGCACATATTAATAATAACCAAAATGGTCATATATATATATATATATATATATATATATATATATATATATATATATATAGGTGGATCTTACCCTAAATCCTTCTAGGAACATCAATTATATGGGGTTGACCCAATTGACCTAGTGTGTTTTTAAGACATAAAACATACCCCTAAACTGTATTGGGTTGACCCAGTATAGCTAATTGTCCAAAAGGAGTCTAAGACAAGAAAAGGAAGAATGGAAAGAGGATAAAACTAGAGGAATACTCAAGGAAGGAGAAATGTCTTAGGTAATGTTTTTAAGAGTTGGTTGGATTGGTAATAATGTGTCAAAAAGGGATAATAATATTGTGAAGCACTAAAGGTCTATCGACCCCTTTCCCTGTGTACCCCTTAGGGTGTGCACTTAGAGAGATTGAGTCTTGATGGGTTCTTGTAATATGTAAAGCATCAATATTTGATAAAATATAAAAATATTATGTGTATACATAATCTCCCTCTCTTTTTAGTAAAAAAATCTTGATGAGTAATCTCTTTCTGCTACAAGTCATACACTTGCTCTCTTTCAATCTCTTTCATTTACTAGTTAAAGTCTAGCAGGATGTCTCTGATAATTTTTAGGCACTGTTTAGGAGGGCCATCATACTGAATATGAGAAATATATCCCTCAAAAGGTTTATTATAAGCATGAGTGGTATGTAGATAATGTTGATCATGGGTGGGATGGAGGCAAACACTATGAGGAGGTTGCCTTGCTGGTCCAAGGCATTTTTGGGTGAAACCAAGAGTGATTTTATCCTGATATGGGAAATAAGAAGGTAAAAAAACAAAAAAATTATGAAATTGGGGGTAAAAAGATATTTTAGGCACTCAAACTACTTGAACCAATATATTTGATACTTAGATTCTTCATGGTGTTGAATAAACTACCCTAAAAGGTAAGATGCATTGAAGAACACACTAAAATTCTTCAATGGATGATGTGAGGATCATTGAACATGTCCCATCAGGGATTCCAAACTATTATCACTTTAACCATGTACCTACTAAATTATAAGAATTGGTTCAATTAGATAGTGGTATCATCCCTTAAGGTTTGGAACTCTTTTTCTCCTTGGGATGAACCTCTAGATAAGGCCATATTCCTTATAATATAAATGTATCCAATTTAAGATCAACATGTAGACCTAAAATAGCTGAATGGAAATCTATAACTATTCTTAATTTTAAAATCTATTTAGGGGAAAAGGGGGAGAGGGGATGATAAAAATGAAATAATGGTTATGCACCAAGCCTAGATAGAGAAAATATACAAGCTTTAAAGGACACACTATAGATTACTAAAGAAAAAATATCACACAAGATCTTATAAAACACTTAAATTACATAAGAAATTCATATGGAGGTGAAGGACATAATACATCACTAAGACTAATGAAAAATGATCCATAGATAGTGTCTGCATATACCTATATGCACACATAATACGACCTACAAGAAAAGATACAGGTGGTACACAGAGGTGTTGGGGAATGGACAATAATGAAAGGGATGAAGATTATCCATAGGTAAAAATTAAAAAACCATAAGATGCACACAAAATAAAAAATAACTAAGAGACGTGAATTTAATTCTCATTAAAATATAAGGTTTAGGAAATAGAGGGACTCTTGAAGGGAAAATTTTGGTAAAATTACTGTGCATAAAAAATGTCAACCATTTTACTATGAAGACCTAGGATTTTATAGGTAATGGGAAGCCCATAGGTCATTGATAACAGTTAGAATATAGTTGAGATAAATAAATTAATATTATGAATTAAGACACATAATATTGATACAAATTATACATGGATGGCTAAAGATAAAGGACCCTGACTACATCTTCTAAGTATGGATATGATTGCCTTAAACTTAAGCTTGTTAGCTCAACACACCCTCCTATTAGTTATGCAACAACCAATATTTAATATCTTAATGGCCACAACTTAATTTGTAAGCTTTCATCTAAAATAATGTGGCTATATATCTCTTTGAATTACTACCTTGGAATATTTTGGCTTAATTCTATCACTTTTGCTTTCAATGTTACTCTCTAGACACTTTCACACCATACTTATTTAAGGCTGGATTTATATTTTATGTTCTACTCTTGATTCTAGTGTGCATTCCATGTTTTAGTGGGTGTTATTTTTTAGTTTTACATTTAATTTTACCTACCACTTGATCATTTCTTAGTAAGTAATCGATCTATAACTTGATTATTTAAATAAATGTAGGTACATAGTTAAATTCATACTCAAATGGTTTTGATGACCAGAGGGGTCATAAAATTTAATATGGTGCATTGATGACATGGTGTCATTATATTTATTTCTTCTTTTATTACTTGGCCACATCACCCCTTTAATTCATTGAGCTCTATCTATATTCTATGGCCTCCACATGTCAACTCTCCAATTAATTTGGGCTCTCTCAGTCGAGCTCTACTAGCTTGTTCTCTCTTGCCACTATGTACTCAAGGCCTACCATTTTAACATGTTTCCTTATCTATCCTCCTTTGGATTAATTAGGCTTAAAATGGATTATATCTATATATCTTTTTATGAAATGAGATTTCACCATGTGACAACATATCAGTCACCTTATAACTTGACACACTATTAGGCTTGCATGAACCACCCCATGGCCATGGAGTGGTGGGATTGTGATCTGTGGTGACACCCCACTCACCTACTATCCAAGAGGATATGACATATCTTTTGGATTTAGGAAAATATATGGGAGAGAGGGGTAGCATGATTTTACCATATGATGTCATCCCACTAAATCATTAGCCTAGAGGGATTTGAACTTATATAGATGGTTCCATTTCATCAAGTCACTAGGAATTTGACATGTGGAAGCATCCTTTTTGCTCACTTACCGAAGGATTTATTTATGTTATTATCTTACTAGGAAACTTCTTGAAAATTGACTAACTCTTTAAAATAGTTTTGAATAGGCCTAATACTATCAAAAGAGGGATGCATGGCATCAGATAAGAGTGTGAAACTGAATAAGTGTTGAAAATCATTTAAAATTGATAGGGGCTAATGTGAGATTGACACATGACACTAAGAAACATTTGAAATAAATGGATAAGTCTAGCTAAGACCAATAAACTGGGAAGATGTCAAGACATTTCTAGAGGCCCATCAAATTTGAGCTCGTTGCCTCTTGAAGCCATCACTAGGAAAACCCTAAAATGGCTATCTTTTTATTTCTCAATCCCTAAAAGTTTTGAGAGTGCTATGTGTTCACTGTTAAGTTGAAAGGGAGGTTAAGAAGACTACTAAATGCTTGAGAACTTTCTCAAAAGATCTAATTTTTAAAACTAGTATGGGCCTAAACTTATTATTATTATTTGATTTCCCCTAAATAACTTATCTTTGAGAACCTACAAGTGCTCTAAAGCCTTAAATTGATGAATTTGGGTGTTGTTACTCCATGTTGATTGAAAATGGTCAACAATACCTATGATAAATATATGAAATCACTTGGATGCTTCTAGATTATTGGTTATGTAGGTGGCTCCCTATGATAGCTGGGTCTTTGGGGTTAGGTCAACATCATATTCCCACTAACCCATTTTCCCCCAAAGTCACCATGATGATGAAGAACTAGGGTTTTAAAAATTCATGAGTGACAGTCCATAACCTAGATCTAAATGCACCATATATTTAACCCTAAATTGGATAAAGGACCTTTATCCCATAATTTGTGGTGTAAGGGTTAATAATATATAAATTACAATGCATAAGGGTGATAATCAAATTTACATCAAGCCAATTGGGTGCTAAACTCAAATATAAGCATATACTAAATTTATTATGTTGAGTATAGGCTAAATATAGAAATTAAAACTAAGTTATGTGTGTAGATAAAATAGAACTAATGTAATTATATGGTTATGATACTAACACAATGTTGGATCTATTATAGGTAAGAAATAGACTGGGAGATTATTCCTTAATAGTTTTTAGATCTTGGATCTGATGCTTATAATACTCTAGACACTAGCATTGGCCTGAGACAGTTGCATCGATGCTACTATTTATGTTTTATGCAATTTTACTATAAAAAATACTTGCTATAAATATATGTGATGACTTCATGCTTATATGTTTAAATTTACCCTCCCTATAGTGTATTTAGATCTGGATCATGGACTATTATTCATCATGAATTTGTAAACCCCTAGTTCATCATAATCATTATGACCTTGGGGAAAAATGGATTAGTGGGTATATAATGTCAAGCTAACCCTAAATAACCCACTATATAATGGTACTACCTACATATATAATACTCAAGAAGAGGGTATAATACTCATGTATTTCTCCCCTGTGTTTTCTTGTGTGTATATTATACAATGTGTGCAAATCAAGTACAATAGTAACCTAGCTTGTAACTTATAAATTGGGATCTTGGGTTGTTTCTTTAGTAATTAAAACTTGTATATGTGTTTTACCTATTCCTAGTGTGAAAATAGGGAATATTTTTCAATTTAATGCTTGATAGAGTACTTTTGATAAGTTACCTTGGTCTATTTGGTCTTTTGCTAGGTTTTGTTAGGTAAAGAATGAATGTGGGTCGATATTGTATTTATATCAATCCCTTTGAATTCATAAATCACATTAAATTACTTATGTTGACCATTAGGATATGTTTCATTTTAAAATTAAATAACCTTAGGGCACTGGACACTTTTTTTAGGTTAAGGAACTAACATCAACACTAGTATCTATTTAGGATGTTAGTGTTTAGGGAGTAAGAAAGTAGGCACATGATAAAAACATATAAAAATGGAAGATAAGTACAATTTAATCATTATAGGTAAGATATAAGGCCTATTTAATCAATATAATATTATTTATACTAACATATATCTACCAATGGGCATAAGATAGAGTAGATGTGAGACTTGTGGAAGCAGGAAAGGTTCAAAACTAAGAGGAACAACCAAGGTCTAAGTTTTCCATGTATACAATATTGAGTTGATATATAATCCAAAAATATTGTCTAAAATCTAACCCTAAATTATATAAATGGGATTCATCTTATGCTTTATGGTGTAAGGGTTAATAATATATAAATGATAATGCTTGAAGGTGATAATCAGATTTATAGTAGGATAATTAGATGTCAAGCTCAGATGTAAGCATATATTGAATTTATTATGTTGATTATAGGATAAATATTTAACATAAACCTAATTTATACATGGAAATGAAAAATAAATAATATAGTTATCTATTTTTGATGTTAATATAGTGTTTGATCTGGAACAAGTAGAAAATAGGCAAGAAGATAGTTCTAGAATACTCATCAGATTTTGGATCTGACACTTTTGGCACTATAGACATTAATGTCATCCTGGGATGGTTTTGTTGATGTTACATTTTAGGTTTGATTTAAGTTTATTATACATAATAATTTATAAAAAGGGATGTGACCCTTTGGATACTTTTAGGTTTGAATTCACCTTCATTTTGGTGCATTTAGATCTGGATCATGAATTGTCATTCTTCATAAATTTTAATAACCCTAGTTATTCATCATCATGATAGCCATTAGGGAAAATAGGTTAGTGGGTACATTATTTTGATTTAACTTCAATGATCCCACTATTAGAATATTTTGCTACATTGCCAATACTCTATAATTGGGCGTCATACTCATGTAGTTATCCCATACATGTTGGCTTGTGTATGAATCAGATAATGTGTGAAAATCAAGTACAGTAATGACCTAGCTTGTAACTTGGAATATAAAGCTCTTGGGATATTACTTTAATACTTCAAACATGTATATGTGATGTACCTATGACTCATGTGGAAATAGGGAAGCTTTGTTGAATTAGATGTTTGATAGAGTGATTTTGATAAGTTGCCTTGGTCTCTTTGGTCTTTTCATAGGTGTTTATAGTTGAGGAATGAATGAGGGTTGATATTTTATTTATATCAATCCATTTTTAGTAATAACTTTCATTAAAGCACTTATGCCTACCATTAGGATATGTTTCATTTGTAAATTGGATGACTTTTGATCTACATGATGGGACATAAGATTGAGTGTGTAGGGGACAATTGAGTTTGTTTATTCAGAGTAAATCTATGGAGAGTATTCAGATGGAAAAACCAAGCACACATTAAAGAGAGTAGAAGTCTTACTTGCAGGAAATGAAGATTTTATTCATAAATGAAAGAATATGAAAATAGAGTACAGTGTGATACAATGCATGTTTACATATTAGATGCAAAGAACAATTTATGTGTTAAAACTATGTATTACATCAATTAGACTCCCAAGGATTCTAATACTTTATCAAATTCATATGTTACATATTGAACATGCACAAAATACAAGAGTGGTGATAACTAATTTACAATTAATAATGAGGATGCTAGCAGTACGTCAGTCCTATTAGATATGGTAGTTGGTACCAAAGAAAATAGTTAATATCCAAGATATCTCCAATTAATTCCAATCCTAAGATCCTCTTTTGGTGGATATAGATAGTTGGTCAATTTGAATTAGACATGTAATTGGGGCTTTATGATGAGTTATTGTGTTGTAATGGGGACCAAAAGAGGAAGTTCATGAATAAGTACTAGTGAGGTGACTATGACTATGAGTTATGATGTGTGTAGTGAGGAGTACATGTTATGATCTGAAGATCTCAATGCATGAAATTTTGTGATTAGTCACAATACTTGTGCATAAGGTTTTAAAAAAACTTAGGGAAAATTAGTGCACATTATTATGTGATAGGTGTGAGCTCTATGTAGTAGAATAAACAAGGAGTGTGTTTGACTATGTAGTGGTTGCACATGGATAATTCACACTTTTTTAAAGATTATTCATCTCTTATGTTAGAATCACAATGACTAAGAAGGGGGGTGAATCAGTCTTCAAAAAAATTACAATCTTTACCTTATCATTCATTAACTATTAACAATATAGTAAGCTAGCAACACATGAACATGAGAGAAGAACATAACACACAAAACACTTATTTGAGAAGGAAAACCTCAAGTGGAATAAAACCCACTGATTATGAAAATAGACTAGTATCCTATAAGTCAAACATCAATATTTAGTGAAGCACCAACTTCACTTGGGGTACTAACCCCAATTAGTTAAGCACCAAATTGACTAGGCTTTAACAAGCACCCACTTGTAAGGAGGCACCAAACCCTAGATGACTCAGTACCAACTCAACCACATATAACCTTTTATCACCTTAAAAACCATTTTTTACTCATATAATATATTATTATCTTCATCTTTATCTCTTCTCACACACCTATCCTTCTCAAATTGTTCTATATCCTTCTTCGCTTAATAAGCCCTCTTCTTGACTTGGTTAAGTCAAATGACCTTGATAATCATCTATATTACCCTTATAAAATCTTCATTATAGTTTATTTTTACCATTTTTATGGTATATAAGGCCTTTTTTATCCCTTCAAAGTTATATTTGATTCACTTCAACACTCATACACTTACTCTAGATAATTAGGCCTAGTAGGCCTTGTTTTTATACTAAGTTCTTGCTCATACACCACTTAGTTAGCCATACACACTTTACCATTACATTTTTAAATACAATTATCCTTATGAAATGTAACAAATATGAACCAAACATTATAATATTTTGGTCATAACATATAAGACCAAAGACCCCTTTTAGGCCTTAAGGAGACCTAATTTAATTAGGCCTTCATTAGCACACATTACCCTTTGAGCACCTTGAAAAACCATAAAAATATTAAAATAATAGGAACATATCATATTAAACTTTAATATACCCATACCAATATCATCTTGTGTCCAATACACCTTTTATCACCAACCACCACTTGAACCATGCCATTAACAATGTTAATAATTAGGCTTGTGCATACCCAGAAAGTCTATCTTGAATAACTAAACAAAAAACACAATATTGTCAAAAAATCATGGAAAAAAATAATATTAAAAAAAACCTCATGACCTTATGGTCATCACCATGTGCATTATACTTCACAACTCAAGAAAAAATTCTCAAACCCTTCCCTGCAAGTGGATTACTCAGACTTGCCAATAAGATTCAAAATATAGTCATAGAAATAATGATGTAGAACACATATATAATCACTTTCATAAAATTTTGATACATTTATATAATCCTAAAACATCCTCATAATAAATTACAACAAATATATCATAATCTCTAATAGCAATATTGGTCTTATAGACCAATCTCATGACTTAATTGCATACAGACCTTACTAAGTTAGACAAGTCAATTTGAGAACAACTTTTTACCATATACAACCATCTCCAAATATTTTATCCAATATGTAAATGTGTTACAGGTACTTAACAACAACCCCATGCATTTATATCCATCCCTAATCCATGTCAACACATCCCTAATCTCAATCTCACTTCTACCTAATTTTTATCACTGTCTGCACCATTAGGCCTTTTAGTGATAGGTTAAATTGTATGACTGGTTTAACACATCTAAGGTATAAAACCTACATCTAAACCATAATGGACATAATATATAACTCTTAATCTTCAACCTCCATCCATTTATTAACTTTGACTCTGTCAACCCTACCTACTATAGAATTTTTTTAAGAAATCAGGTTTTTCCTATAGGGTCCACTCACTCACATGACAAACCAATGCCACCTAGAGACACTTAGAAGAGTCCACTACATGTTCCAATAATAAAAGTAGGTCATACATTTGATTCTAATTCATTTCCATTAATATCTTCCATATCAGATCAAAGTTAGGGTTATAGAGAGGTTTCAATCACCTTATAGTCTTAACAATCATTCATAAAGATTAGGTCCTTAATCTAGAGACCAATTCTTAGAAATTTGATCTAAGACCCTTCCCCATTTAACATTAATGTCTTAGGTTCTCATGCAGAGGTTACACATGCCAATGAGTACATGAAATTTCTTCTAAGGTTGAGAATCCTTTATTTCGTGCACATAAGAAACCTCAAAACCACATTCCATGCCTTTCCTTGCATACTTTGACTTAAAACATGGTCAACATAGCTAAAAAAATGGCATATATATATCAATTCTAATTTTTCCATGCTTACCATGTAAATTGATCCTAATACCCTATTAGGCCACCATCTCTCTCTTTGCTCTCTAATATTTTGATATGTAGGTCACATTAGGCCTTAAAACAAACTTTATAGCTATTGTCCAATCACTTTCCACCTCACTCACATGCTCAAGAAACATATCACATTCTCTACCACTAATTTTCATCCTTCATAGGTCTTTATAACACCCCATGACCCCTTATTAGGTCAGGTAGAGTCTAGAACTAGTATATTTACATGTTAGCTCTATAGGGTCTACCCCTATAGACTCACCTTGTGTCATGCCCAAAAAGTTGTGCTAAAATTTTAGGCAATTTTTTTTAAACAAATAATACATGTTATAAGAGATACACAATAAAAAATTTAGTAAAATTCTCACTAGAGATCTAAAAAAGGACAACCAATACGTAGGACAAATCCTAGAGATAACTTTTTGCAGTATGTTGAGGGAAGAACATTATAAGAAATCCCTGAGGTTACAAGAGGGTGAACATAAACTCTATCCAATGAAGTTAGAATTCTACCAAATGTAACAAGAGAGACCACTATGCACTTGAAATCAGAAGTAAGGTGTGACTTATCTTTACATACATAAAGATATCTATATTTTAACTTATTTTGATCATATATACACTCGACCTCATGATTAACCTCTTACAACGTGAAATACAAAAGTGTAAAGGGATTCAATATTGTTATTACTATTTTATCAAACATATTATTTATTAATATTATTATACAATTTTACTTCTTCAATAATTATTCCATATTTCTTATTTACTAAATGTTACAATAGTAATAGTTTAATGATTAATTAATAAGTGTATAAAAAAATAATTTCTAGTTTGGACCTCCTACCATTTTAGACCTTAAATTGTTTCATCAACCCTCCATTATTAAGCATTAGTAAGTTAAACTTATACTATCATAATGAAGGTTATTCAAGTTATTTTCTTAAGAGGATCTCTTCTTTGCAATGTTTTAGTTTATTAAGATGGATCTATTTAAATTTCAAAAATAAAACATTTCTTAAATCAATTTCTTTTACTTAATGTTGGCCTCCCATCTTAGCACCTTAAGAATCTTGAGTAACCATACATCGAATAAATATCCCTCTTTGAAAGATTGGTATTCTTCATCCATTTTAGGCATTAACCTAATTTTCCAGCAAATATTAATTACATGAATATAGCGTATCAAACTAACATTATCATTGATAGGTTTATAGCAAGGTTTAATTACATAGAAAATGAAATATATATGATTAGTTATGAATGAAAGATTTAATCCCTACTTCCATAATAAATATGCAACTACTTAGTTATATACTCACAAAATTAATTATACTATGGCTAAATCAGAATGTTCATCCTTGCAAGAATATTGGAAGGTTTGACTTTCACTCTAATAAATTTATATACTATGGTGAATTACTATCCTCCAATGCAAGGAAGCTTTATTAAACACTTCTACTACCATGAGACACTATAAAAAAAGAGAAATAAAATGAAGTTAATGCTCTTAATAATTAATTATCAGAACTATGGCAATAGACAAGATTTACAAATCAATTTGAGGATGCTAAGAAAGTAAGGATTACTAGGTTAGTAATTTTTGTTCAATCAACAAAGCAAAGGAATTTAAGTAAACATGATTAGCTAAGATAAGCACTTATATTCAATGATGCAATAATATTACCAATGTCAACTACTACTTAAAAAATAAATCCTTATCCATCTAACATTTTCTAGCCATCCATTTTGATTTTTTTTTAATGATGAGATCAATTAAACTAAAACTCTACCTCCTATATGCATACAAAATTTGGTCAAAATAAACCCAGGAATTAAGAGTAAAATTACTTTGAAATTTATTCTCTAAAAGCTGACATAAACAAAGTCTCCTACCTATTTATTCTGATAAGATGAGAGTATTCAAACCAAACCCTGAATTCATATTTGTGGAAAAAGGGGTTTAAAGAGTCTTAAGTTATTCTTTGAGGAGTTAAAATTAGTTCTTATAATTGACATAGTGAGATAACTTTATTCATCCCTTAAAATAGTCATACATCAAAATTAGATAACCTATTCCACAAACCTTTACATAGCTTGATATACAAGGAAACCATGTTAAAATAAATCAATACAAATCTATCATTAAAATTTATAAAATGAGAATAAAATATGTAATAAAAAATTTCACTTTCAATGCAATGCAAATATCATCTTAATATACAAAACTGTTATCTTTTAATACAATCAAATTCCATAGCAAGTTTTATTTCACTCCACCAACTGAGGTACCTACACTAATGATCCAACAACAGGATCAACCTAAGTTGAGCAAGAGAAAATAATGTACTATTATCTAAGTTATTCATGGAGAGAAAAACTTAAAATGTCAAATCAACCATAATATTATGGAGGGTAAGAAATAAACTATTGACAAAGTTTTTATTTCAACAAAAATATTTAATGCCAAATATTTACATGAAACCCTTATTCACAAACTTCTAACTCTCAATCTAAATATTTGAAATAAAATATATTATTTCTAACATTAATATAATGATAAAGAAAATTTATGCAACACTTATTTCATTGCGAGATCTTTATTTAAACATACAAAGAAGCCAACTCAAAGAGAAAATATCAAAATAACCACTACATGAAAGAAGACGCTATTTTAGCTTTGTAAAAATTAAAAAAATAAAAACTCTCATCACCATTCACTAAATTCCTATTTAGTGACAACACAACTATAAATAGGAAATCTCCAACACAATAAATCAGCCACATGGCTTCAAAAAGGAGGCAAAATACCAATCTTGGTGCCATAGCTCATTGAGCCATTTTGTCAAACACTTTGAAGTCAACCATCTAATGCCACATTTTTACTCTTTAAGGCTGTTCCACTACACACTAGATAGAGTTGGGCCTTTAAAAAGAGTAAAATAAATCACTAATTCCATGCCACATTCCCAAATGCTAATTTTTTGAGTGTCAAACTTGTAAAAAAGGGCGAGGGTGTCAAATATGCCAAATAAATAATAAAAGGAAAAAAAAAAGGTTGTTGATGAAATAATTATATGAAATTGGATTCCATTTATTTATATCTTGGGCACTATAGCAAGGAGACTTCCTTCAGGAAACCAAAAATGTTTTCCCCATCTAAATAAACTCAACCAAATGATAGCAAGCAAATCTAGCCAAGCTAGGCACCATACCCCCTTGGATCATTTTGTCAAGAAATTTACTAACAACATCTACATCCACATTTTTTTACATTCGAAGCTATTTTATTGCACTAAAGACAAGGTTGAGCTAATAACAAGGAGGCAAAAACACTATTTCCTCCCTGACAATAACCAAAATGGCCATTTTTGGGGCATTAAAGCTGAAATAGAGGCATTGGTATAAAATAACTAGCTACCAAGATTCCAACCCCAATAAAAGGCAAATTATTCTTAATATGGAGTGCTACAGCAAGGAGATATCTCTCACAATAGAAGAGATAAATAAATCTAATATTTATTCAACAAAATTTAATATTTCCTAATACTTTTCCTTCCATTAAGAGTCCAAATAATAAAACAAAAAATTTAACTTGTCTAATGGTGTGGGACGCCCTCTTTCTGCTCTACTCACTCCAATCCTCTAAACTCAAAAAATGTTGAATTTCTCTTCATTGCATCCTCCTCCTTCCAGTGAGGATAATCTCTTTTTCCTACTCTCTTCCAACTTACAGGGTATATTATTCTTGTCTCAACTTCTCCAACCTTTTAATAAGGTGAAATTCCTCTTGATGCAATTTTCAAAAAAATCCAAAAGGATTTAGTGCAATATTTAATTAATGCCTTCATGGTAAGTCTCATCTCCTACCAACTTAGTTAAAAGACTACCAACCTCCATGAACGCAAATATTTTATTTTAATTTTGGACACAATCTTCCATAATAGCATGCCAGGTAAACAATTATGACCCACCTAACTATCTCCCTCAAACACGCCAACTATTTCTTTCAAAAATTATTCCTTCCCAATTTTGTTTGATTTATATTTATGCTATATCACTTATTTATTATCATTTTAATGTATAAACAAATATATATAAATGCATTATTATATATAAGAATACTAAATTTAAAGTGGTGTATATACATTAAATATATAGTGTTTAATTTTTATAATGAAGACTCTTAATATATTATTAATAATTAGTTTTATTTAACACTTATTTTCAAATAAATTTTTTATAATAAATTAATAGTAAAGTTTGTACTCATAGTGGTAAAGGTTATTTTGTATTTTTACATATTCTCTATCTCTCATTTAGCAATGATACTTACCTTGTTATGTAGTCAGACAAAGCCTCATTAAGTTAAAGTGGAGCCTAGTAATAGTCATAATTGAGGGGGACCACTAATTCAAAATTATCTTCCACCATAAATTATCACATTAGTGGATACCCTATGTTGGTAGGGATGGGGAGTCTTTCATGTGGGGTATTACACCTTAAAGCTCTCCTAAGTGCTCTAATGCTTCATATACATGCTCAAGTGTCCTCAAACATCCTCTTATGATTTTTTTCATCCATCTTACTAGGACATAATGGTCCTTCATGCACAAGACTAGGTATCCTATGCATAAGCCTTCTCACATCTCTTGCTAGGTTCAAACACTTGATAACCTTGACCACTTATCTTGAAACATTATTTGATGCTTATATACCTTGCTTACATGTATTATATGTATTTCAAACAATTTCATACATGTCATAGTGTAATCAAACAAAAACATTGTTCAATGACCTCATACCTCATAAACAACCTTTGACATCAATGCCAAGTCTCAACAATAGAAACAATGCTCAATAATCTACCCCTTTGTTATTGATGGCAAACCATATTGAAAATTAATCATCCTTATCTCCCCATTATAGTATTTATCCCCCTTTAACTTAAATGAAAAAGTGATGTCTTCAATTCCTTTGATCACACTCCTTGCAATCAAAATACTCAACACACAAAACTATGACTTTATGAAACATAAAATAAACATGTTCCCCCTATCTCTATGCATACCTTGTTAGAAAAACTCACATGTTCTTAGAGCTAATGAGCATGAATATCTCCCCTAAATACTTGGCTTCTTCAATGATTGATAGGAGAAAAAATTATACCCAATTCATGTCTTAGGTGTTCAAAAGTTACCTTTGGAAGTGGTTTGGTCATGATGTCTACAATCTAATCCTTTTATGTCTTGGTCTTTCCATTGTCCAAACTCAGGACACCCTTTCCAACTATATTAGTAGTTGTGTTGCCTCTAAACCTCACTATTCTTATATCATTCATATTCAAAGAGATGAACTTGTTCATGTCTCCTATCATGTGAATTGAGCAACCACTATCTTTATACCATTTCATGCCTTCATATTTAATGTGAAAGGGAGTCTGAGATAGCATTGAATACTTTTTAATATTCTATTTCTCCTTGGAAAATAGTCAATTTTGCTTCTTGATCTCAATCTGATCTATCCTAGATTTCTTTATATTTCATGCCAATGTTTTTTCCTTTGTATGCATTCTAGGAGATTAATATGTATTGTTGAATCTTGTGGACCTTATAACTCTATTAGAGCAAAGTCTTGTAATGTGTCCTATGTTATGATAGATGTAGAAAACAACTTTTTTTACTTACCATGGTTTTATGATGACTTATCCTTTATAGCATTAGGTAATTTGATTTATCTTCTTAGGATTATTACTCTTGACTTGTTTTGAATTCTCATGCTCTCTCTCAAACTTGCTCAATTTGTCTATGAGTTATTCATTCTCAATCTTCAATGAATCTAGCTTTATCTTCAAATGGTCATACTCAGCTTCCTTTGACTTACACCTTGTATTGTCCTCTTCTAACTGACTCTTGAGATCTATGATAATCTCTTTTTTATGTTTCAAATCATAAAGTATACTTATGATCACATCTTCAAGGTCTAATTCAAGTTTTCCTTCTTCACTGTCATAGTAGACTTCTTCATCATACATGTTGTCTTCTTCCTATTGATCACAAGACATTCTTTTACCTCTTATGACTACCTTAAATCTATTAGACTATCCACAAAGGACCAAGATCTAATAAAAAAAATTGAAGTATAATGAATGAGAGGGGAGGGTGAATTAGTCTTAATAACTTTTACAATTTTACCTTATCATTCATTAACTATCAATAATATAGTAATCTAGAAATGCATGAACATGAGAGAAAAACATAACACACAAAACACTTATTTGAGTGGGAAATCCTCAATGGAAATAAAACCCTATAATGATTCAAATGTATTAATATCCTTTAAATCAAACATCAATATTTAGTGAATCACCAACTTCACTTGGAGCACTAACCCCAACTAGTCAAGCACCAACTTGAGTAGGCTTTAGTAAGCACCCACTTAAAAGGAGGCACCAACCCCCTAGATGACTCAAAACAAACTCATCCACCTATAACCTATAATCCAATATTACTCATATAATAATTGATGATATTCATCTTTATCTCTCCTCACACACCTGTCCTTCTCAAACTATTATGTAGCCTTTTTCACTCAATTAGCCCTCTTTTTGACCTTGTTAGGTCAAATGACCTTAATAATCATCTATATTACCCCTGTCATATCTTCATAATAGTTTATTTTTACCCTCATAATGGTATATATTACATTATTCATCCCTTCAAATTTATATCTTATTCACTTCAAAACTCATACACTCACTCTAGATAATTATGCCTATTAGGCCTTGTTCTTATACTAAGCTCTTGCTCGTACACCTCTTGTCCATGCACACAAACTTTCCAAATTATTTGTTAAATTAAATTTTACTTAGGACATTTTAAAAAAATTAAACAAACATTACAATAGGTTTTTCATAGCATATAGGACCAAAGACACCTTTTCGGCCTTAAGGAGACTTAATTCAATTAGGCATTCATTAACACATGTTATCCTATAAACACCTTAAAATACTATAATTTTTTCAAAATGGTAATAACATATCATATTAAACTTTAATATACCCCTATCAAGCTGATATTTTGTCCAAAACACCTTTTATCACTAACCACCACATGAACCACGCTATTAGCATTGTTCATAATTAGGCTCGTTCATACCTAGAAAGTCTGTCTTGAAAAACTAAACCAAAAACTCAATATTGTCAAACAATAATGGAAAAAAATAATATGCATATAATCCTAATGACTTGAGGGTAATTAACATGTGCATTATACCTCATAAAACAAGGCAAAAGTGCTCAAACCCTTCTCTGGAAGTGGCTTAATCAGAAATGCCAATAAGCTTCAAAACACAATCATGACAATAATGATATAAGACACATGTATAATCACTTTCATACTTAAATTTAATTTATATAATCCTAAAACCTACTTATAATAACTTAAAATAAATATTTAATAGCAATATTAGTCTTACTGATTAATCTCATGACTTCACTATATGCAGACCTTACTAAGTTAGACAAGTCAATTTGAGAATAACTATCTGATATATACAACCATCTCCAAATATTATATCCATTATATAAATGTGTTAAAATTATTTAAAAACCCTCCCCCCCCATGAATATTTATCCATCCCTAATCCATGACAACACATCCCTAATCTCATTCCCCACTTCTGCCTAGGTTTTTTCACTATCTACATAGTTAGTCCTTTTAGAAATAGGTCAATTTGCATGACCTATTTATAACATATGAGGTTTTGAACCTAATTAAAAAAAACCATGGAAATAATATATAAGTCTCAAGATTTAACATTCATCCATTTATCAACATTGACTTGATCAACCCTATTTGTTATTAAAAAATTTGAGAAATAAGGCATTTCCTATAGGGTCCACTCACTCACATGACAAACCAATGCCACCTAGAGATACCTAGGAGATTAAAATACATAATAAAAATCATAAAAATTGGTAATACAAACCATTTTTATCCATTTCCATCAATATCTTCCATATCAGGTCAAGGTTAGGGTTTTAGAGAGGTTTAAACCACCTTATAGTCTTAGTGATCATTCATAAAGCTTATGCCCTTAATCCAAAAAACAATGATTGTAAAATTGATATAGGACCCTTTCCCATCTACCATGAATGTCTTAGGTTATAATTTAGAGGTTAAATGTGCCAATGAGTACATGAAAGCTCTTCTCAAGTTGAGAATCCTTTATTTTGCACACATAAGAAACCTCAAAACCACATTCCATGCCTTTTATTGCACATTTTGACCTTATAATTGGTCAACATACTTGAAAAAACATTAAATACCTATATAATTATAATTTATCCATTATTACCTTTGAAAATGATCTTGATGCCCCATCAGGCCACCATCTCTCTCTTTGCTCTCTAAGCTTTTGATATGTAGGTCACATTAGGCCTTAAAACAGACCTTATAGTTATTGTCCAATTACTCTCCACCTCACTCACATGCTCAATAATCCTCTAAAATTATATTAAACTAATTTTCATCCTTCATATGTCTTTGAAACACATCATGACCCCTTATTAGGTCAAGCAGAGTCTAGAACTAGTATATTTGCATGTCATTCCTATAAGGTCTACCCTTATAGACTCACCTTGAAGCTATCTTGAGTGATCCAATGCTTCATATGCATGATCAAGTGTCTTAAAAAAAATCCTCTTATTCTTATTTTCATTCATATTACTAGGATACCATTCTCTTTCATGCATAATACTAGGCATCCTATGCATAAGCCTTCTCAAGTGTCCTGCTAGGTTCAAACACTTGACAACCTTGACCACTAATCTTGAAACATTATTTGATGCTTATATACCTTGATTTCATGAATTATAATTTTTAAAATAATGTCATAACTATAAAATATTAATTCAAACAAAAACACTTTTCAATGACCTCATACCTCATAAACAACCTTTGACATGAATGACAACATCAATGCCAAGTCTCAACAATAGAAACAAGCTCAACACCATATACATTGGTGCATAGTTGATGAAGCTACATTTTAATTTTTTGATAAGTATATCACTTAGATTTATTATAATATTTACCAACCTCTACCACTTGAAATTTTTGATGTGTACCATGGTGGGTGTGTGTGTATTTCCTTTTGATGATTTGATCCTTCTCTACGAGGTGAAAGTGTTTGGGATCCAAATCAGAAGAATGTTGTGTCATTGTTGGATCAAGAAGTGGTAGAGTTTAAGGATTGAATATTTACTCATTAAATAATAGGTTAATTCCAAAGTATGAAGTTACATCAATAACAAAGGTATTCTCACTATCTATGCATATAATGGTGTAAAACCATAGCAAAGGCTTGATATTCTAGTGTGGAATTTTGAAACATTTCTTCTAAATATGCATCCAAAATTTATCACCAACTCATAATTAATTAGGTTTAAAATTTGCATCCTATCAATTAGTGTACTTCACTTTCATGTGAGATAGGATCTAATAAACCTATTGATGAATAGATTAGATGTGTCATAGAAACTTCTCGATTTTATTGGCTTCCTATTCCTATGTGCACAACTCAGTGTCAACTCGTGCATGGTAGGATATGTCTAGATGTGCCTAAGTTCAAATCCAAGACATGTTTGGAAAGGACTACGGAATGTAAATCTATGAAGGGCTATGTTGTAGGAAAGTTGAATGTATAATATATTGACATCACAAGTGTGAGCATATGCATAGTTGTACATTCGTAAAAGATGAAAAGTGTGAGATTGGACACTTTGGTTTTCCCATTTATTAATGGATGAAAGGTCATAAACCAATAAATATATGGACCCATCAAGTCCCATAATGCTCTCTAAAAATGACTCATAAAGTATGGATATTGATTATATATGATGGATGTTAAAATCCCAAAATGAACCCAAACATGGTTGAAGAAATATTGCATAGTGCCATCTACATTAACATATTTTTTGCATGTGACCATTAAATCCATGTTATAAAACTTATCCAATACAAAAAACATAACATCATGTTGGTGTCTCATCATAGGTAATCTAGGCATGAAATCCATGCTGATATATTCCCATGGTTTGGATGGAACTAATAAAGGTGTGTAAAGTCCTAGTTTCTTATTTATGGGATTGGTGATGTAAAAAAGAATGCAAGACTTGATATGTAAACCCACATATATGTGCATGTGTGGATAAAATAATTATTAATACATTTTAGCTAGAATCTTTGTCATGTAAAAGTGTATGAAGGTATTATTGTAGTGTACCTCTCAAATGAGACATTAGTGATGTGCACATTTAAGAACATAGATACGTTTGAGATTGTAGAGAAGCCGGTCAGATAAGTATAAATATTGAGCTTTTTTACCTTGCACTAGGCTAGTGTAAGTTATTATAAAGTCCTAGTCAACTGAGTAAAGGGATACCCACTCTATAAATTTGTGTCTACATGTGTCCAAGGCTGTGATGAGTGTGTGAATTAATGGTCAACTAAGGAAATATGTTGCTTTATTATCTTTCCCTTTATTGTGCTTGATCATGATATTTAATTATTATAGGTAAGTCATATATTTCATGTGTCATTTATTCTCCAACTTATTATGTATTTTCAAGAACTAAAGTTGTTTGTGTTTCAAATGAACAACTATCTCTTTACCTAGAATGTAGTGTCTATAATTTTTAATTACTTTCAAAATAACATATACTTATTTATCATTGGTTGAGTACCTTTTCACTATGTCATTAAACATTTTTTAGTGGTATTTATCAGGTTTCCATGATGCATGAGCATTGTACTGAGTGTATAATTAGACAAATCAATGTGAATTTATAAGGAATGCATAGTGTCAAGCATTACAATAAGAGGAATTATGTAGATGTATTGATTGAGTGACTTGAAAGTGCACTATTGTGCATTAGTCTAATCGAACTTAGCTTTTACACATTTTATCTGGTTGATATCCTAAGAGAGGTTTGAGAAACCAAGGATGAACTTGTAGTAGTAGTTATTATGTCTAAGAAAAATATTCAATTCTATGAGATTAGATGTATTAAGATAATCTTGGATCACTTTGATTTTCTCTAGATCTATAAATATGCTTGTGCAATCAATACTATATCCCAAGTACTAGATCTATACAGAACCAAACATACACTTTGATAAGTTTGATTATAACTTGTGTTGACACAAGGTGTTGAAGATGTGCAAGATGTGTTCTAGGTGCTCCTCTCAAGTATTATTGAAGATGAGGATGTCATCCAAGTAGATGATTGAAAAAAAGAGTTAATAAAAGTCTCAAGTAGATCATCCATTAAGTCCATAAATGTGGTTGGTGCATTGGTTAGGTCAAAAGGCATGACCTACCATTTATATAATCCTTATCATGTATTAAATGTTGTTTTATAGACATCTTCAAGATGGACTAAAACCTGATGGTATCCTAAATTCAAGTCAACCTTGGTGAAGTATTGATTTCCTCATAACTATTATAGAAGGTCATCAATGCATGGTAGTGGATATTGATTCTTCACCATTATCTTGTTGAGTTCATTATAGTTTATGTAGATTCACTAAGACCCATCCTTTTTAGGTGTGAGGAATATTAAAATCCCACAATGTGAAGAGATAGGCCTGATCTTACCCTAATCAAAGAGCTCTTGTATTTGCATCATATTTCATCATTTTATAAAATTGATTTATGATACATGGGTTATTAAAAATATTGGATATAGAGACCAAATTGATATGGTCTTTCACTATGTAATGTGCTATAAGGCATTTAGTATCTACAAAGACATCGTTATGTTGATCTAGTAACTAATCAAGTTGTTATTGCTACAATGATGTGTGAGTAATGTGTATTGATAGTGTGTGATTTATCATATGCTATGCATGTGTGTCAAGGTGAACCATAATTAATAAAAACTTTTGTGCATACATGGTAAGTTTGTGACATTTTTTGGTAGAGACCAAGGTGACTATGGTTTTGGGTGTTGACTCAAATAGGTGGTAGAAGTGATATTGTGCACAAATAATCTAACATCATAGCTTGGTTGGATATGTAGTTTCACAAGTGAAAAAATATGGTCTTCCTTGTAAGATGTCATATACCTCCATAGGTTCAATGTCACATATGACATCATCCTCCATAGGCTTGAATTTATACTAGAAAGGGCACTATCATTAAACCTCTTTATCTTTCCCCTGCTATAGCCACCCTAAGGAATATGGATTAGGGTGTGTAGTAATGTAAGACCAAGGTGTTGATATGTGGATTATGAAATGATGTTATCTTGATTGCCACTATCGATGATGATATAGAAAGGATGACCCTTCACACAAAATTTGGTGTGAAAGAGACATTATTTCTCTTTAGAGATGTTAGATGTAGTGGTGTTGTTACTTAGACAAGAGGCATTTAGATCAATTTTATCTATTAGTGTAGGTCTTGATGTAGAATATGCAATCAAAGACTATTGTAAAAGACATTGAGAGTCATTATGGATGAATGAAAGATGGCAATGGCACCACTTGTCACCAGACTTATTATTGCCTTTGTCTGAAGCATAAGTTATATGACTCTTTAAATTTTTCTTAGTATTTTGAGGCTATTCACTTTTGTGAAAGGTGTAATTTTTTGGTGCAAGGGGATTTGATGTGGATTTGTGTGAGGGATGATCCTTATCCATTGAATTGGATGAAGAGGTATTATGATGCTTCATTTTTTCCTTGGATTTAATCTTGGTGGCATTGTCATATGCTTGTATTAAGGTGTCAAAATTCAATAACTCCATCTTCATGAGGATATAAGGTGATATTTTGTTGATGTAATTCAACACCTTATTTTTTTGTGTAATTTATCTTATAGCTACACATAATAGTCATGGAAAATATTGGTTTAATCTTCCATAGACCGATCCTTGTGATGACATAGTTATTAGAACTTGATGTATTCATCTTTAAAGTGTTAAAGAGAGTAGTATTCATCATTTATTACATCAACAAAAGCCTTACATGATTTAATTGTAATGTACTCCTACACATCATGCACATTAAGGGTATCCTACCAATTAACAACTAGAATGCACATCTTCAATAATGCAAACGTGATCTTTTCAACATTAGTGCATCAGTTGATTAAAATGTACACCTAAAGCTTTTGTATCCAAGCATCTAATGCTTTGGCATTGATATTTCCTTAAAATAGATGGATGTCAAGATTGACTTATACTTTGAATGGGGTTTATTATTAAAACCATTTTGGAGAATTTTGTTGAGATGATGAAGAAGGCATCAGGTTGAGTTGTATCATTAACTTCCATAACTAATCAAAATTATTGATGCATTATGTTTTCAGTGTGTTAATGATGAGCATTCACATTTATGGGGTTGCCATAGGTTGATTCTAGGCATCAACCATGTTAATTTTTCTATAACATTTTATTATGGTTTTTTAATCAAAACTAACTGATAAACCTTCTCTCTCTCATTATGCTCATGTGGTTAGTATTATCATTCAAGACATGCACCCGTGGATGCTCAAAAGCATAGGGAAGCTTTATGGTGTGGTGTTAGGTGTATAGGTCCTACATAGGGCACATAAGAGTTTGACACTAAGTATGTAAGTATTATCGCATAGCTACACATGCGAGCATCATTTGTCTTACCACAATGATGGAAACATACCCAAGGTGTGGGACCCTTTTACTCCTTAAGATGAGTCTCCAGAGTAGGCCAAATTACTTATATTCTAAGTGCACCTAGTTTTATACTATTGCACAGACCTAAAGAGTATAAATGTAACCTACCACTAATCCAAACCTAAGATCTTGAGGGAAAAGGAGAGGGAAAAGGTAAGAAAGTGATGGAAAGTAAAAAGGCAATGCACCCAAAATTAGAGTGAGCACTTTTATTACTATAAACATAGTGAAAACCTTTGAGAACAAGACAATATCAAATAGTTTCCACTAATGACACTCCAAATGCATAAGTGTTTCACATAGAGGCATAGGAACATAGTGATACACTAAGAGGGATGAAAAATGGTCCATGGTCAGTATCAATGCAAACACAGATGTGTACAAGATATGACCTACATGTGAGTTATGAGTTTAATGAGGAGGTGTAGGGAATGGATGATAGAGAAATGGGTGAACATTACCCACATTCAAAGATAAATAAATGAAAATAGAACATAGATCATCAGAATAATAGAAAGAGGTGAACTTAATTCTCATTAGCATATAAGGTTTAGCCAACACAAGTGATCATGGAGGGAAAATTTTAGAAACATGAGGCTAATAAAAATATGTTGACCCTTTTACAATGGAAGAACCATGATTTTATAGAAGATGAAGCTGGCTTTACCAAAAATGCACCACTTAGGTGATGGGTGAAGCATTTAATGTATTTTTGGTACCATGGCCATGCTTTTTTAATTTTTTCTGATCATTGGACCTAGAGCTTGTGGTAGGATCATCTATTGATACATGCACATTGGGAAATGGTAGATTTCCTTAACAAGGTAAAAGGGTGGCATTCATTCATGTTCCAAGGTCAAATAGCCACTTTTTCATTAAATTATTCCAATAGTACCTATTACTTTTTCCCAATCACATCCAATGTCCCTTTTGGATACCACTTGGCAATTCATGCTTCCTGATTCATTTTGGGTGTGGCATTACAAGAATTCCACATGTCACTTTGGTATAAGAGGTTTCACCCTATAAAATATAGGGGTTATGATGTATAAATCTACGTGTGAGCATGGAATTTCATTATATTGACACAAGGAAAGTTTTGGATAAAAGTGTGCATGAAGATTGAAGGTCTTAGGTGTGCCTTTGACAATTCATAGCTTCTCTTTGCACTTTATTTTTACCTAGCCATTATAGGACCCTTGAACATGTATCCTTGAAATCATGCACCCCTTAACCTATACATGAGTTAATCCTATGCATGAGTGTGCATCATAAAATTTTAGTAAGCATAGACCATCTCCTTACTCTTTCACAGACCTACACACATATCTTGGGCTAGACTATATACTATAAGTTCATATACACATTTTGATTACAGTACTTGGGTCATCATAGCTACATAACTCTTCTATAAGTCTTAGGAAGCCTTGCACTAACCAAGGGGTGACTTATAAATTCAACACTTTTGATGACCTCTATGGGCCACTTGCTTGTTAAGTGAGAACCTAGTGGCCTTTATAGTGATCCATTGGTCACGGAGTTATAGAGGCTAAAACCTACCTATCCTCTGCCTAAATGAACTAAACTAAGTTCTATCCCCCAAAAAAATAAAAGGAAATAATAAGAAACAAATGTGTAAAATTCACTTGGAGAAATCAAAACTAAACTAAGACTATACAATGTGCACATAGGCACTGAGGGAATTAAAAATGTGAGCTACTATAATATACTATATACAAACTACAAACATGGAATTTTTCCCTCTTTGATCAAAACATAAGCCTCTTAAGTCATTTTCATTGTGTGCCATCTTTTTATTGGTATATGATGGGTGGAGGCGTAGTGGCATCTATTTGATATGAATGAGGTGCTCAAGGATGTTTGTCTGTCTAGACCTTCCTTCAATGAATTTCTTCGCCATGCTACACAAAAGCCTTACTCATAGTTGGTTGATGTCTTTCAATTGAAATCAATTCCACCTAGATTTCATGGTGCCTAGTTGTGATTTTTGCTTAGACCAATCCTTTTGAAGCATAGAAGGCTTGCACTTAGTGCTTGGAAAGCTCATAGATCTAACGAGTTACCCTTGTTCATGTTTCAACTAATGCTCTAAGGGATCTACTAGTTAACATTACTCCCTTGGTGTGAACTATATTTATGATGACTCATCTATGCTTAGATGTGCATTCTTCCCTATGGGCCTCCCCTACCTACAAAGTTTTAACCTCTTTCTCATGCACATCCTTCCTTTTTGTGATATGTTATTAAAACTAGCCATTGATGTAGAGTAGGTTATAGGTCTACTCCTGAGGGGATGTCAAATAAGCGTACACAAAATTTCTCTAGCTCATCCTAGAAAGAGTCATATTCCTACACCTATGATTACATATGTGGGCTCACCTTGAGGTGATCATAGTCACTCTCTTTGAATACATATTCCTCTTGAAGGTTGGAATTTTCCTCAAGGTTTTCTTCCATAACATCATATGGCAGTTCATTCACCCAAGATAAGTTAGGATAAGGCCTTTGAATTCACTATGGAGTAGTGTAGATCGACTCCTCCTCATAAATGTCCTCTCCTTCTACCACCACTTTAATCATCTGCTCATCAACCTATTATGATATCAAATTGCATCTATATCCTTGTAGTGGGGTTGATTATTTTGGGGTAGTGGTGTAGAGGGGACTACCAATGATGATCTTTTCATCATACCCACTAAAAGTATCCTACTCATCTGAATGGTCTGTGCTTGCCTTCCATATAATTGGTCCTCATTGAAAAAGGGAGATTGTGGGAGGGCAAGAGACTTAGATTAGAATAGGATAAGGGGGTTTTAAAATGTTAGGTATTATGAAGTTGGGGTGCACAACCCCAAAATATTGGCATGACTATGCTTGGGGTTCTTGAGGAAGGATGGGTTTTTGAGCTAGCATAGTAAATACTCTTGAATTGGCATATGTGTGGGCCCTCTAAAGCTTGGTAATTTGAATTTTAGAGACTTGCTTGAAGGTGAAATGGAGATATCTTACTTGAAGCTAGGAACTTTGAGTGCAAACAATTTTTGCTCCATTGGTTGTCTTGTAGGAACATGGGAGACCTATTTAAAGCTAGGATAGGAAGGAATAGAGGTGATTAGCTATGATTTAATTTTTTTTATCCATGTAAGCAACTTGTGCATCTACTCTTCTTTAACTATGATCTACCTAGACAAACAATCTTCTTTAAATTTTCACTGCTCCATCATCTCTCATTATTAAATGTGAGTTTGATGAGTAAGATCCTCTTGTTATTTACCATAACATTTCTCCACTTAAATTTCCCTCAACTATCTTTGGAAATCAAGATGTATGTCATTGAATCTATTTTGAGGTGGGTTACGAGGATAGAAATACTGATTAGGAGCATGGTAGCTTATGCAAGGCTATTTAGAAGTATGAGCAAGTTGCCATAGGGGTTGAATTGGGGAAAATATACAAGTGCTCACATGAGCTTGGTATGAGGACTGGGAAGGCTTGAACATAGAATTTTCATGGAATAGGGGATGGAAATACATACTTTAATCACTTATGTTACTTAAACTAGTAGATTAGACATTCAGAGTCACCATGGTGTTAAATAAGCTACACTAAATGACAAGATAAACTAAAGAACACACTAAAATCCTTCTATAGATGATATAGGTATCATCAAACCAATCCCACTAGGCATGCCATAAATCAATATCATTTGAAATGTGTACCTATGGATTCTTGGTAACATGGGGAAGATTTATGATGGGGTATTAGGCATGGAGATCCTACATATGGTGCAAAATAATTTAGTACTAAGAGTAGAAGTATTATCATCTAGTTTCATGTGCAAGCATCAGTTGTCTTACCATAATGATGTAAATATCCCCAAGGCATAAGACCCTTGCACTCTTTGGGATGAGTCTTTATAGTAGGCTAGATTCCTTATATTCTAAGTGCACTTGGTTTAAGACTAGAATGTAGACCTAAAGATTAGAAAGGTAACCTATTGCTAGTCTAAACTTAATATCTTGAGGGAAAAAGGGAGGGAAAAGGTAAGAAAGTGTTGGAAAGTAAAAAGGTGATGCACCTAGAATAGAGAGAGAACTCTTACTACCATAAACATAGTGAAAACCTTTGAGAACAAGACAATATCACATATTTTCCACCAAGGACACTCTAATGCATAAGTGTTTTAAATATAGAGGCATGGGAATAAAGTGTTACACTAAGAGGGATGATAAATAGTCCATAGGTAGCATCAATGCAAACCTAGATGTGCACAAGACATGACTTGCATGTGAGTTTTGAGTTCAATGAGGAGGTTTAGGGAATGGAAGATAGAGAGAGGGGAAAATTACCCATAGTCAAATATCAATAAACACAAATAGCACATACTCATCAGAATAACAGAAAGAGGTGAACTTAATTCTCATTAGTATACAAGGTTTAGCCAATACAAGTTCTCATGGAGGGAAAATTTCAACAACATGAGGTTACTAAAAATAGGTCAACCCTTTGAAATGTAAGAACTAAGATTTTATAGAAGATCAAGTCATGTTTACAATAAATGCACCACTTAGGTGATGGGTGAAGAATTTAATGCATTTTTGGTGTCATGACCATGCTTTTTGAAGTCTTTCTAATGATTGGACTTGGATTTGGTGATAGGATCATCTTTAGACACATGCACATTTAGGAATGGGATATTTCCTTGACAAGGTCAAAGGGTGGTGTGCATTCATGTTTGAAGGCCAAATAGCTGATTTTGTATTAAATTATTCTGATAGTGCTTAAAACTTTTTCCCAACCACCTCTAACATCCCTTTTATCTGCCACTTGGTAAGTGGTTCTTCTTGATTTATTTTGGGTGTGGTGTTATAGGAATGTCATGTGTCATTTTTGTGAAATAGGTTACACCATGTGTAACAAAGGGGCATTGATGTATAAATATGTGTGAGGGCATAGAACTGCATCATATGGGTATAAGAAACATATTTGGATAAAAGTGTGCATGAAGATTAAAGATCTTAAGTGTGCCTTTGATAGCTCATAGTTGTTCCTTGTGCTTTCATTTTACTTAAATATTATCGGACTTGAAAACATGTATCACTGAACTCGCACACCCCTTGACCTATGTGTGAGTTAATCCAATGCATGAGCATGAATCAAGAAAAATGGTGAGTGTAAACCATCCCCTTACTCCTATGTAAACCTACATACCTATCTTGGGCTTGGGAATAGACTAGAAGTGCTTGTGCACATTTTGCTTAAATTTCTTAGGTCATCACAGCTGCACAACTCTTCTATAATTCTCGGAAGGCCTTACATTGACCAAGGGGTGACTTAGAAATTTAACACCTACATGAATAGTAATTATAAGAGATAAATGATATTGATATCAATCTACTGACTAAGCTTATACAAGATTTAATACCAAATTATCTGTAACATGGGGCCCAAGACCGAGTGTATTGGGGATAACCAAGTTTTTTTGTGTAGATTGAATGCATAAAGAGTATTCAAATGGAATAATCAAACACACATTAAATGGATTATAAGTCTTACTTACAAGAAATGCAACTTATATTCATAAATGAAAGAATAGTTAAATAGATTACAATGTGATGCAGTGTGTGTATATAGAGTATATGTGTAGATCAAGCTATCTATGTTATGATTATGTATTGTATCAACCAAACTCTTAAGGATTCTTATTTTTTGATCAGATGTGTATGTTACATATTTAACATGCTAAATAAAATATCAATGATAACTACTATGTGGTGACTGATGAGGATGTTGGTTTTATGCCAATCCTGTCAGATGTGGTAGTTGGTAATGGATAAAATAGTTAATGTTTAGGTTATCACCAATTAATTCCAATCTCAAGACCCTATTTTAGCAGAAGCAGTTAGTTGGGTGATTTAAATTAGCCATGTAGGCAGAGATTATTGATATGTGATTATTCTATAATGGATCCCAAAGGAGTGAACAAGTCTATAAACAAGTGCTAGTGAGATGAGTAGGACTAGAGCTATGAGGTGCATAGGCTATTATCTAAACAAATCAATACATGAAATCCTACGAGCAAGCATGAGACTTGTGCATAAGTGTGCCAATAAACTTAGGTAAAATGAGTGCATATGATTATATGAGAGGTGTGAGATATGAATAGTAGAATAAATGAGTGTTTTCACCTATGCATTTGATGTACATAGATTAACTTTAGGTCATTAAACACTTGCATCAAGTCAGAAACTAACATCGATGCTAGTGTTTGTCCTAAACATTAGGGAGAAAGAAAGTAGGTAGAGGTTAATAACTTGCAGATATAGAAGATAAATGGATTTTAATAACTTTGGGAAAGATATAAGGCTTGGTTCATCAACATAATAATGGTCAAACTAAGATATAGAGGCCAAGTGGTATAAGGTAGAGTAGATGTGAGACTTTTAGAATCAGGAAAGGTCTAGAATTGAGAGGAACAACCAAGGTCTGATTTTTATAAGTGTATAAAATTGAGGAATTATATAATCTATAAATATCATAGACATTCTCCCCTCCCCCTTTAATCTAGTAATGAAATTTTTAGTTCAAAGGAAATGAATGTGTACCTGGGTGTGTAGAACACACCTTATCTTTGTGTGTGACCAACTTGAGTGATTTTCTAGTGACTGACCTAAAACCAAGAGCATGTTATAATATAAAATCATTTCATATAATATAGGATTGAAATTAATTAAAATTAAAAGAACAAGGTTTAGGAGTGCACCTATGTGTCAATGTAACTACCTTGCCTATTAGCAAGTTGATTTGAGAAAGATGAATCATTGTAAGGCTCTAAAATTGAGATTAGACCAAATATAAATAAATATTTAAAGTCTATATATATGTGTGTGTATGTGTCTTTGTGTGTAGAATTATGTATGTATGTATATAATTATATATATAGACTTTGAATATATACACACATATAGATGTATGTATGTATATCATAGACACACACACACAAACACAGATATATGTGTGTGTGTGTGTTTGTGTGTGTCTGTGTCTGTGTCTGTGTGTCTGTGATATACATACATACATCTATATGTGTGTATATGTGTGTGTACTTATGTATACATACATACATATATGTGAGTGTGTGTATATGTGCCTCTGTGTGTGTGTGTGTGTGTATACACACACATACATATTGTAAGTCCCATTCCCCCAACCTTAGATAAAAAATGAGATGCCACCTAGAAGTTGAGACTAGCTCAACCATATAACCCAATAATACTTACAACCTAGTGAGGTTGGATGATACAATCAAGCCCAACCTAAAAACTTGAAAATATTGAGTGATTTTATCACCTTAACCATACCAAAAAGTGAACCCACTATTACAATAGATTAGCTCAATAAATTCCATAAAACTCTGTGGGGTGTTAGTACGAAAAACTTGGTGATGTGGTAACAGTCCATAAAAGAGTTTTGGAATCTAAAACTAATTTAGATTTTGAAATATTAGGTACACATTACATGGCATATTTACCTTATATATGTCTCATGTTTAACCATATAATAATGGTGCCAATGTATATAATTTTGCATCAACTGTGAATATGAACCATATAATTAGGTGTTTTGGCCAATTTAGAAAATTATGTGTGGAAAACATGCTTCCAAATCATGCCCCCACTAAATATGGAGAGGTCTAAAAATTGATATAAGTACCAATTTGGATAACATGTTACCAAAACATTCCCACACTATAATCGAGACATGATAAATACTAAAAATATGTGGAGAACATGCTTCCAAAGCATGTCCCCTCTCAATCTAAGAACTGTGCCAAATGTGAATAAGTGTGGAGAACATGATTCTAAAACATACCCCCACCAAATTTAAAAATTGATATATGTACCAAATACTGAATAAGTGTGGATAACATGCTTCCAAATCATACCCCTACTAAATATGAAAACTATGAATGTGTGGAATCCATGCCCATATGACATGCCCCCATTGAATCTATAAATTGATATAAGTACCACAAACTGAATGAGTGTGGATAACATGCTTTCAAATAATTCATCCACTAGATCCAAAAGCTATGACAATTATGGAAAAAATTCCTATATGATATGCCCCCACTGATATGCCTCCCTTTTGAGGTGAGGGAAAAATATGAACTAGTAGTTACCTCACTTAAAAAGGATAAAGATAATTGTATAATCTATGATTGTAACCATGTAGCATACATAAGGAACATGTCTAGGTAGATATAACATTAAAGTGCATAGAACTAATGTCATCACATGATTGCCTAAGTTACATGATAAGGATCATGTCAATGTCTAAATAGTAAAAATACAAGCTCAATAAGCAAACAAGAACACACACAAGAGTACTCAAAATCAAGTCAAAAGAAAATTGTCTAAAAAATATCACAAACAAGGGGAATTTTCAATGCCACATAATATAAGGGACATGACTTAGTCAAATGTACACAAAATATATAATGATATATTCAAACATCCATGTAATAAACAATGACATATGTAAATGTCAATAAAATCATATATATGCACAAGGTCATAAGTAAAAGCTAATATTCAAATGATCAAACAAGGAATATAATAACCAGGAAATACACTCAAGTAAGTGCATAAAGTTAAGTATAATAAATTGACATAAACATGTTAGAATAGCTTATGGATCTAATGTGTTAGGAAAAATGTCAAGTGTATATCATATCAAGTACCATGTGTAAGATATAATCATGGATAAAGGAATGTGTAAGCACTTATGTAATCTCAAACATGATAATGCAATTTGATAATTGAATCAATAACCTATGTGTATCAAGATCAAATAAGCGAATGCCCCAATGTCTTCATGGCATGAGTAGAGGGAAGGCTCAACATTTAAAAATAGGAATAGATCATATATCTATGTATTCTTATATCACACTCAAGTAGAATTGTGACACACAAGTGTGTATGTAAGAGTAATTGTGTATGACATCCATCAACATAGAACTAACACATATATGCCAAGAATATAATAGAACATGTAGGTGTCAAAAATATTTTTAGAATTTTGAATTATTTTGACTTTTTTGGTATTTTTGAAACTGTGGTATGGACTAATAAAAAGTGCCACTATAACCCAAGGATATCATCAATGAGATGCATTTATGGAGGCCCTATATCATGTGTGTCATATCCATATGTTGGATAATCAATATTATCAGGATTATACCAATCTTCTATATTATTAGGATCATAATCATCAACGCAATCATTGTTACAAAATATAAGTAACTTCTTAGATTGTTATTTAACATGTGATATATCATTTAGATTATTTGTATATGAACAAGGAACTAGATCATATTATGGTTGTGACATTTTAGTATGCCATTATTTGTGTGTGTGTGCACATCAAATGTTAATATTTTATGAACATCCTAAGCTATATGGTCTACATTGCCTTTATCTATATTTGGATCTATAATTTATGAAGATGGATTCAATCGATATATACCAGGTCCTATAGGTATAAATATATCATGTGGTAAGGTATCAAGTGGATCAAAATTAATTTTGCTCAACTGTCCTTTTGCTATATTGATATTAGGAATAGTATCACCAATGTCACAATCATTTGGAATTTTTCCTTTTGTTGTTCAGTATTTATCAACAAAATTAGCTCACATGGAATATTTTATGGTGGTTTAAATATTATTGGTTCGTTTGGTGATGATATTTTATCTACTTCTTTGTTATTTTGACCCTTCTCTTACTCTACATTTGGTATTTGAAATAATTTTTTATCTAAATTTTCCTTTGGTACCCATATTTTTTGTTTTGGCACATGTGATTTAGGATAAGTACTTATAATGTGAGTGGTTTTTTTTATATATGTATCAATGATAGGATCACCACTATGTTTGTGAATTTGTGTTTGGTTCTTCAATGAAAAATAATGATCGGTATGATGCCCATACATTCTATGATATGCACAATATTATTTGGATTTGTGTATAGGATGTATAGGATGTAATTTGATCACTTTGTTTTGAATAATTTCTCTTAGGATTTCACTTGGTCTCTTAGTAAATTTGGTACAATGTTTGGATCACTTATTTTAGGTGTTTTATTGAAAATTTGAATTTGGATAAGAAACCTTGTTTGGCACAACATTGGTAGATGAAGATGCAAACATACGAGTATCATTACCATGTGTTGGATTTTTCATGTATGTAATTTGATTTTTTAATACTTTTATTATTATGCTCATACTAGTGATTTGATTTTTTAAGGCTTCACAAACACAAACCCTAGATATTTGAGATTAATTACATATATTTGAAATTATAGGGTTGGCCACCTTACCCTTTGGATAAGTTATAGCTTGTACTTGGTTAGAGGGATGAGAGATATTAACCTACTTAGGGTTAAAAGAAACAAGTGGCTCCTTTTTATCCATTTGACATGTCTTGAAAATTGATATGATAATAGGATAAGAAAATCTTACGAATGCTAAAGAGCAATCAACCATGATACAATAAGGATATATCAATTTCAGGCTATTGGTTGAATTTTTTGGAAATCTGAGATAATGTTTTCTATAATAAAAAATAAATGAGATGAACCCAAAAAGTATGGGAAACAAAAGTGCATGTACAACCTGTAGATCTAAATTTATTAAAAAATAGTAAATTTTTAAGTTTGAAAAATCCAAACAATATTTTGGAAAAAATGAGGCTTTTGTCTAGATCAACATAATAATAAAAAACCTATTAGTGATTTGTAATTTGGGCTATTATGAATCATAAATTTTTCAAACATTGTGCAATGCTTCACAATAAAAACCCTAAATTATTTAAAGAAAGAATCAATAATTATGATAAATAGGGGATATTTTTCATATATATGAGAGAGGTTTTTGAATAGAAATTTATTTTTGATGAAACCCAAAAATTAATTTCAACATAAGTACACCATTCACCTTGTATGAATATATTTAATAAAAATATTAAATTACAAATATCAAAAACCCATACCAAATTTTGACAAACAAAAAGAGGTTTTTGCATATAAAATAATCAGTATAAAATACCTCTTAGTAATTTAGAAATGAAATTGCTTGAAGGACAAAATGTTTCAATCAAGGAATAATCCTATTGAAATCATAAACACATGAATCCCTTCGAAATAGAGGAGCGTAAACCCTTAATGTAATGTTTTAGATTTGAAAATACATCAAAACCAGCTATAACCCTAAGAGGCTTAGAATCCCTAGATCATATTTTTTTTGTATTCACATGGATTGGGTTGACTAAATTTTGAACCCTAAAATTGCATAAAGGTGGATATATCTTATCCTTTATGGTGTAAGGTTTAAGAATATATAAAATATAATGCATAAGAGTGATAATCAAATATATAGTAGGCCAACTGGGTGTTAAACTCAGATTTAAGTATACACTAAATTTATTATGCTAATTATGGGATAAATATGGAAAGTACAACTAATCTATACATGGAAATGACAGATAAGTAATATACTTATCAAGTTATGATAATAATACAATGTTGGATCTAGATCACGTAGGAAATAGGTAGGAAGATAATTCTAGAATAGTCATTCAATTTTTGATTTGACACTTCTAATGCTTTGGACACTAATGTCATCCTAAGGTGGTTGGGTCGACACTACTATCTAGGTTCAATGTAAGTGTCATGTGTCTAATACTTGATGAAAAGGGGTGTGACCACTTGGATGCTTTTAGGTTTGACTTTACCTTCACTCTAGTGCATTCAGATTTAGGTCATGGACTGTTTCTCTTCATGAATTTACAAAAACCTAATTCTTCATCATCATGGTGACCTTGGGGAAAATGGGTTAGTGGGAACACAATGTCAAAATTACCCTAATAACCCTTTTATTATATGGTGATTCCTACATATCCAATAATCCATAATATATCCTCAAACTCATATAGTTCTCCCCTATGTGTTGGCTTATGTGTGAATCATATAATTTGTGCAAAGCAAGTACAATAGTGACTCAACTTGTAACTTATCAATTTAGGATCTTGGGCCAATATTTTAGTAGTTGAAACCTACATATATGTTGTACATATGACTGATGTGTAAATAGGTAAGCTTTTTTCTATTAAATGCTTGATAATTGACTTTGATAAGTTTCTTTGGTCTCTTTGGTATTGTTCTAGGTGTTACTAAGTGATGAATGAATGAATATTGATCTTAAATTTATATCAATCCATTTGGAGTAATAAATTGCATTAAATAACTTAGTTTGACCATTAGGATATGTTTTTTTACAAATTGGAATAATTTAGGGCACTGAACATTTTCATCAGGGCAAGACATAACATCAATGCTAGTGTCTATCCCAGATGTTAGTGTATATAGAGAACGAAATCAAGTACAAGTTGAGAACTTGAACATATGGAAGATAAGTACATTTTAAGCATTCCAGACAACATATAATTCCTAAGTCATCAATGTAAGATTTTTCAAACTAAGATATATATGCCAAGGGGTATAAGGTAGAGTAGATGCAAGACTTATATAAGTGGGAAAGGTCTAGAATTGAGAAGAACAACCAAGGTCTAAATTTTCCATGTGTACAATACCTAGGTGATATATAATCCATAAATTTTATCTACAGGTGTGTGTTGGTCACTATTGAACCTACATTATCCCAATCATAATAATTTGGCCTCAATTCTAATTGAATTGGAATGATCATGCATGAATGTGCCCCAAATTATCTATGTCCCTAGTTGCAAGTGGATATGGTGTTTTTGTGTTTCTTTTTCCTTATAATCCATCTAATCACAAGTAAAAATGACATATATTGGTTTTTTGGTGTGTGTGTGTCACCAATGCTACCTTTGTTTCCATAATCACACCACTTTGGCTTGAATTCAAGGTGAATTAGGTTGATTTTACATTAATGTTCATAAAATTATCTAAATTTTATCTAGATGTAAATGGATATGGTGTTTTTTTGTCATTTTTTCCTTAAAATGTAACTAAGAATAATTAAAATCAATAGAAATGGGTGTTTGGGTGTGTAGGGGTCACAATGCGACTTACAATTCCCTAATCACACCACTTTGGCCTAAATTCAAGGGAAATGTGGTAATCATGTAAAAATGTGCCAAAAATTATTTTCATTTACCATAATCATTAATGGATATTATTTTTAGTGACTTTTTTTTCTTGTAAGGGACCTAATTGTAAGTAAAATTAGTATAAATGGATGGTTAGGTGTGCACATGTCACCTATGTGACCTACGTTGCCAAATTCACACTACTTTCGCATGAATTGAAACTAAATTTGGGTGTCCACACATAATTGTGATCTAAATACCCATTTACCATAGTCACAAATGAAAATGGGTGTATTGTGTTTCTTTTGTCTTGTAAGGGACCAAATAGGAAGTAAAATTGGTATAAAGGGGTGGTTGAGTGTGCACTAATTTATAAAATTTAATTTTGACACACCTAAAACTCCTAGAAATGCCATAAAATAATTCCAAAGGCCCCAAAACCTAAAAATGACTATATGTTTGACCAAAATGGACATTAGTTGCAAAATGTACACCATAAAAGCCTTCAATTCAATACTAAAATTCTATAAATGACTAAGTAGTGACCAAATTGAATTTCAAAAAATTATCTTCTAAATATTGACTCATAGAGCTATGAGACCAATTATAGAAGATGCAGAATATCCCAAATTACTAATATTTACTAAAATAATACAAAGAATATACTAAACATTTATTAAATTATTAAACATACAACCTACCTTTTAGTTGTTTAACTCGCCTTGCTTCAAAGTCTTACACATTAAAAAATAACTAATAGTGTGTATGTTTTATAACATGTATGTGTTATTGTTTGAAAATGTTATAATGCTTATGTGCTATATGTATACATGATATAACATGTATGAGCTATTTGTTTGGAAATCCAAATCTAAGGCTTAGAGATGTGCACGTATAAAAATTTGTGTAGTAGCCTTAAAATCAATTAAAAAAATTAGACATGGTAAACACTATGAATTTCATGGAGATATTTCATGAAAATATGAGTACGAAATCGAGCACACTCTCCCCTTTTGAAATATATAATTTTAAAAAATGACTACTTTAAGGTTTCCATCTATATTTATTTATAAGAATGTCTTTTTATGCTGCTATATTCTAAAATTATACATGTCTATATTTTTTTATGTATCCTTCATTTCATTCATCCAAATTGGGAAAAAAATATAGGGTTGAAAACTAGGCCTAATTCTATACACATTTAAAAAACTAATTTTTCAATGTTTTTTAGGTAATTAAGGGGCACACATTTAGACATCTTTTTTTTTATCATTTTTAGGTTCTATTAAATTGTAAAATTATTACAAAAATAAATATTCGTTAAAATAAATTTAAAATGTATAGTTTACAAGTTAGATGAACTTATCTAGCTTTACATAAAAAGGTTTAAAAATTGCTAAACGACACTCAAAAAATGTGGTGGCACATGGTCGAATATCTACTATGTTTTTAGGAAAAAAGAGAGTTCATCTTTGAATTTCAACTATTTGACCTAATTATAGTTGACCATTTAAAAAAAGTTGTAGTTTAGAAACTAGACTTGAAATTTACAATTCATGTTCTTATAGTATCTTCAAATTTTGAGTGTAGGCAGCTCAAATAATTTGTAGAGTTTGAGTTTTCTCATTTTTCATGAAAAATATGTCCATGTAAGACCCCCTTTTGGTATCCTAATTTTATGCACTTACCCATATCCAAACCTATTTAATTTGATAATATTTGTTTATCTTTTCCAAACTAGTAGAATTTCATCTTTGTGTGTGTTTCAAAATTTGATGTTCATTCCAAGGCTTTTGTTTACCATTATTTTAGTGGATTTGTGCTAAAACCTCCATACTTTCACATAGGCCAATAGTAACATGCATTCATAAAATGATATGTTATTTTACAAAAATTATGCACTTTAGGAGGATATGGTTAAGTTAGTTAAATATAATTGAAAATATAAAAAATATACCTCCCTATTTCTATCACTCATTTATGGAAAATATTCCCCCATTATCTCACTATAGGACACAGTTGCACATTTTAAACATAATATTGACACTATAGACATCCCTTCCATTTAAACTAGTTTATCATGTGACACATTTCCTATTCTTGAATCTAGTATGCATCTACTTGATGCACTTTTAGATTCAGACTTACCAAATCTTAAGTTTCCTTTTTATCTAAAGAATATATTATTTCACTAGTTGTACATACCACTTCAAAGCCACCTACATAGGTGTTTGGATCATTTGAGAAGCACACCATAGGTTTTCACTCCCATATACTCTATATTGTGGGTAATCTTGGTTTCCAAGAGGTATTGGTAAACACTCACAAGGCATTTTTTCCCCCATCCAGCACATTAACTAGATTGCTTGCCAAGGCATTGGCTATTGAACAAGTGTTTCACCTTCATTAGGACAACTTCATGTAAGTGAAAATATAATTTTTAATTGTTTCACTCTTTATGATAGCATATAGAGACAAATGAGTTCTATTGCACCTTCACTAAGGCATGACAACCTTGAAATTTCTTCATTAGGCATGAGAGTCCTAACACATTTTGATATTTAGATCTTTCCTTCCATGCCACATTTTTTCAAATGGCACCAAATCACATTCAAGCACCTTATTCTATCATACATATTTATTTTTGATATATTTTAGGTCAAATATGGTGGTGTTATTAGTATTATTTGTGAGGATTTACCTGCATAATTACTCTACATTTTAGCTATATTGTCTACACATTTTTCATACTGCCTAGCAGTTCTCCCTTATTTTTGAGAAAATTGATGGATTTTTTTTGCATATAGATAGTCTCCTTATTTGGAGATACTCTGGTGCATACATTTTATTCTTTACATTTTTGGGGATGTATTTATGCTCACACTGAACTATAAATATCCATTGGGAGTTTAACGTTTTAGTCTTGTTTGCCTTTATGATTGTGTTTGTCTTGTCTCATAGCCTTTGCCTATATTAATTGATGCATACTTTATATCTTCCATCACCATTACTACCATATTTGATAGATATAGTTATTCTATATTTTTTTTATATCTCTTTGGTGTTAGATTATAGGATTTGGACCATTCATATAGTTATCTTAAGGTTTTTCACTATTTCTAGACACATTTTGTACAACCATGTTGAGTTTAGATCATCCCACCCTATATTCTAGTGGATCCCTCCACTTTTTGAGAGAATCTCACCTTTATTATAACCGTTTTTGCTAAGAGAAAACTTTGGCAACCCTATCATCTCTTTTTTTTATTTTATATAATTGTTATTTTTTGTTGTATTTTCTATAATTCACTTGACAATGTTACCATTTGACATCCCCAACATCTTTTAGTTATTCAAATTTAGAGTAGTGGATTCATACCACTCATATATATATTCATCCACTTCACTCATTCAAAGTTATGGGGGATATGTGAGGTTATTATATTGTTTTCTTTGAGTGTTATGTATCATTCCCTTGTTTATCCTTATGGTGGCACATCTTAGCATCTACTTATGTTAGTTTCTTGAGTTAATGGAAATAATTTTTTGAATTCTTTTTTAGATTTGAAATATTTATAGTCTCTGTGTATGGATATATTCAACGGCATCCAGTCTTATTTGTGTTCTTTAAATGATTCAATATTGAATTCAGACCACTCATGTAGTTTTTTAAATATTCACTAGTTGCCCAATCACTTAAACTTTATTTAATGGTGGATTAACACACCTAGTGCATTCTTAAGTGATGGATGCAACCCATCTGGTACTCTTTCTTCAGTGTTGGATTAACCCATCTAATGTACTCTTTGCATTTGTGGATTAGTGTATCCTTTACCAACATTATGGTATACTATTTGTGTGTTTTAATTCTTCTTCAAACACCTTGTTGCATATCTCAACACCTCTACTCACTTATGTTGTTTTATTATTTTTATAAGAAACCCTTGAAATATATCTTATTTTTTCTAGTGCATGCTTTTGTACATGGGTACCTCATCAGGACTAATTATTGAGACCCATTTTTAGATGATTCTTATCCTTCTTGATTTGTATAGGCATACATAAGTTTTACTTAACAGATGTGTTTGTGAATTATTATACACATTAATATTATGCTAACTTAGGTTAGCTTATTCATGCTAAATGTTTTTAGTCACCATTTCATAGGCTTAAAATAGAAAGTGTGAGAACGTAATCCTCACATCATTTATCAATGCCACTTCTAAATGGCCCAAACACATATGCCACTTAATTGACTAATAGGAAAATGCATATATGTGTGTGTGTGTGTGTGTGTGTGTGTGTGTGTGTGTGTGTGTGTGTGTGTGTGTGTGTGTGTGTACATATACATATGTACATATATACATGCATACATATGTACATATGTATATATATACATATGTACATATGTATATACATATACATATGTATATATATATATATATATATACATACATATGTATATATATACATATACATATGTATATATAGATATACATATACATATATATGTTGGGAAATATGAAAGCACACAATTGATTACCAAGCAACTTAACATGTGGAAATTAACCAGAATCACAAGTAACTAGAATTTAGAAACAACACAAAATATGAGAGACAATACACAACTTGTATTAATACTCATCCAGAAAAGAATACAATAAAGAATATGCCACTTCTTCTTCACACCTCTCAGAGGCTTCCCACACCTCAAGTGTACAGTACTTCTTTCCTCAAATATCTCTCTATTACGGTCCCAACACACAACTCAAACACAGAGTTGGTGTTCACCTCCAACCAGTCAGTATCCACTACTGCCAGTACACCAGTGCTCCACGCACTCCACAAGTGCTCCAAGTACACAACGTACTTCAAGTAGATCTCCCCTGAACCTGCAACAACCTACAACTCAAACGATCTTACTTATGGAAGGAACTTCCTTGCCTTCCTCTTTGCTCTCTTTCTAAGTACACACTGTACTCCAAGTAGATACTACCTGATCCTATTCCCTATTGTGTTGTTGTCCTCCCTGATCTTGCACACCTGCAAATCAATCTGATTCTGCACACTTGCAAACCTGGATCATACACACACATACACCTGCAGATCAATGATCTTACTTACCATGTAGATCTCCTAACGTAGCCATGCACACCTACTAAACAAGATCCTACACAACTGAAGAACCCTTCTAATTCTCCAAAACCAACACCCATACTTGGCACTACTGTGGAACTAGGAGGAACACCCTTGCTCGCCTCACACACAGAAGGAGCTAACTTTGCTCAACTCAAACTAGAACACCTTACAATACAGCCTATGAGTCTCTTAAATATATCTCATGCAAACAATAATTAGACATCTAATTATAATAATTAGATCCATAGCTTCTAGTCTAAATTTGGCTCTTGACATGCAAACACTTGGTTCGTTAACTAACTGCCCGTAAAACTTGCAGTTCTAAACCGCATAGGTGACTGACATCGTCCCTGTCTACCTGGAGGTGACCGATGCCGGCTGATCCTTGATCGACATCGGTTGCTCTTCCTATCTAATCCTGTCGACGTTGGTTGGCCTGACCGACGCCGGTGTCTGTGACACTCAGCAACCTCTTTGCAACCTCCTCCTCTATTTGCATCAGTGAAGCTTTTAGCTCCACAACCTAACAATCTCCCACTTGAAGATAAATAGCTACAATGTACCTATACCTGTACCCTGTCTAATCTGTTTCCTGGCTTGTATCCCTCTTCAAGATCAATCTTGAAGACCACCCACCACACAACCTGTGGTGCACCTCCTGTCATCTGAGTACCCTGCCACATCTGAACCTACAAACCCATGTAGTGAAGTCCTGACCCTGCATAGCATGAATCCTTGCTGCTAGTCCCTCTCAAATCCCTGAGAACCCACTTCCCTAAATTGGCTCCTAACTCTCTGACAGCACCCACTGCTTGGGCAAACTCAGGTTTATACCAGACCTCATGTGATTTCAGACACTGAACTGTCCAGTCCTTGGTGTGCTCTAGTTTTGCATCCTACGTAATGAACCTCGCCAACACCTGATTCACATCAGCTCCCACTGGAGACAAAATCAACCTGTGATCTCCATGTCTCTTATGCCAAAGAATTTTGCTACTCTAAATTCCTCATGACATGCCATTGAACTAACCTTACCCTTAGCTCAGCAAAACCCTATATGTCTGAACCTGCACCAAGCTCATCCTCCACATATAGTAATAGGATAATGTTGTGACCATCATCCACCTGGTAAGACAAACACAATGGTTATACTGACATTGACTATAGCCCTGCTTTGTCATCCACCTGTCAGCCCTATACCACTATCCTGCAGCTTCCACAAGAGCATATGACCTGGCCTTCCGTCTCATGTGTCCATTCACTCTATTCTTTAACTAAGGTGTCCATTCATCTCTTAGTGCTTTCTTCTGGTTGGCAACCCTACCAAATCTCCCATTTGGTTCTGCATCATATTCCTGCCATGATCCCACTATTTACTGGATCCTTCCTGCTCTGTAGTGAGCAACGAGTATAAAGAAGAGGAACAACGAATTTGAGGCTTACTTGCCACTTTCAGTCCTTCATATGGGCATTTGAGACTCCTTGACAGCTTATTGTCCACCCAAAATCTATTACAGTGACCGACCTCAGTCACTATACAGTCTGCATCTGACTGACATCAGTTTCCATGTGCCTGTCCTGACTACCAACTTTGTCGACATCGGTGTCCTTGTTGCCGATGTCGATCCTTCTGACTGACATCGGTCTTACCTATTGCCTACGTCGATCCTCCTGACTGATGTCGGTCTTACCTATTGTCGACGTCGATCCTCCTAACCGACATCAGTCTTACCCTACCCAACATCACCAGCTTTGGTCTGCACATGACCGACATCGGCACCTGTCTGTTCGACGTCAGTTCCCCCTGACCGATGCCGGTACCTGTGTTCACCTGTGAGTGATGACTTTTTACCCGTGAGCTCCTTTGAATCAAAACCCATGTCCAAACTGCCCTGCTCAGATGTATCCAGCCCCATCCACTGGTCTCTATCCATCATCTCCTCTAAGAACACCAAGGCTTTCCAGTTCTTAAGTTTGTCAAACACATTCGTCTTCCACTTAAGAACATGCATCTCCTTCTTGCTCATGTGACCAAGCCTACAAAGCCACGTCTTCACAACAGAAGAAGAATTAGTAATATAAGCAAGTAGATAAAGAGTACCTGCTTTCTTACCACCAGCTAATTCAAGTGTTTCTACTGTGAGAGTTCTTGTGCATCTCTCATCACC